>NQII01005372.1:129722-161310 GCA_002778355.1 Clitarchus hookeri
CCCCCCAACCTTCAGGAACCAGGGCACATTTTGAAATGCAGTGTTCTGTTTCCTCCCACCACATCCCCTCGCCCCAACATGGCGACACATGCCGACAATTATGGAGGGAGGATGGAGAGAAAAAGAAGCCTCTTTGAGGGAAGGGGGATTAGTCAATTATTACTGTGCAGAGAGGTTAGATGAGTAATCACAAGACCTTCGAGCAGAACAGTTGCATATCGCCACGCAGAGGTAACAGCCACGCCAGTGCGGCCGGTGGCACATCGGACCCCCAGCGACAACAGTACCTCGGCCATGTCAGTACGTCAGTAGAGCAGTTAGTGAGACGGCACTAAATGCGGGCCTTTTCCAAGGCTGCCTACATCGCCGGAGCTCATCCACAGCTTACATCATACCAGCAGACTTAAGTATCAATTCGCCGTCCAGAGAACCCTCCCCCTCCCACGAAGTCACCCCAGTTAATATGAGTAGCCAAAATTGAGTACCACACCTCGGACGTGTTTCTGTATGTTGTTTTGGTTTAAACTCGAGACAATATATTTATCCAGTTAAGTGAAACATCAAATGACTTCCTTATTGAAATACCCTCAACCTTCAAGGTACCTTATAGTCTGTGCCTGGAGGAATTAACTACGACCCTATAAACTACCCTGTATTCCACAGGTGGGGAATAGCATCAAGTTTAATTGGCGCACAACAGTAGCGCCATCAAGTTAAATTGGCGCCTTGACAGGTGGCATAGCGTCAAGTTAAATTGGCTTCCCAATGGTGGGGCATAGATAAGTCTGTAGAGACAGTATCAAGAACCAGACTATACCAGTATACCCGAGAAAAGGGGTCTCACCCATACCAGATAGCCGAACTAGTCAGGCTAAACCCAGACTTCAGGGAGTCTATCTAAACACCCTGTGGCATCCAGCAACATTACCTTACGAGTCCCAATTACCGAAGCAGGCAGCTGAGGAATTACCGAGTATGTGTGGGAGGAGCAAGTTCGAAAGAGTAAGGCGGGAGAACCGAGGGAGATTAGCGATACCATAGGCCACAGCCCACTGAATGGCGGGCAATAAATGTCGAAAATGATGAGAGACGATCGAGAGAGCGAGGAGCGAAGACGAAGCCAGGCAGAAATAAGCGACGACAGTAAGCGAGGAGCGGAAATGCAGGTAAAACACGAGGTCATTTCCACTGGACAGTGGGAAATGACATGGGATAGGTCAGGCAGAGAGGGATGCAATACCGCGCCGAACCGAATAGAAAATTAGGTCATTAGTGCCCTGAAGGAGGGTCACTGTCGTTGACGGGAGAATTAGGCAGGCGGACGGGTGAAAAACCGCGCAGCCAGGAAGGTAAGCATAGCGCCAGGGAGATGCGTTTATCGGGCCTCAAATGCTCAGAAACAGTACAAATAAAATGAACCGCAGTGGGTTATTAGGTCAAGGGGCAGTGACCCGAGGCAGAGAGATAATGAGCAAAAGCAATAAAAGGCAGCAAGGCCGCCCAGCCCTACCTGTTATCTACTTTAATACGCACAGCACCGCTGCGCGTGCTATCTCAGATAATACGCCCGAGTATTCATTCAGTAGGGTGGACCGATAAGAAATGGGGCCGCGCGCTAACTCAGTTAATACACACCGGGTGGAGAGATAACATCGCCAGTGCGCCAGCCGATACGAAGTGGGGAGAGCCAGCGATAATACACCCGAGTATTCATTCATGCAGGGCGGACCGATAAGAAATGTCGCCGCGCAAGAGACGTGCGCCAGAGACGCGATAATCGAGGCCGCCAGAGACGCTATAACCGAGTTAGAAAGTATACGCTCACGGGAAGATTAGTGGAAAGGAGAACAAGCGAGAAGAAAGCGGATGTAAAACAGACAGTAGGCGAGAAGCGAAGTGCACCGACCAAGAAACAAAGCTGGGAGTCCGCAGCCACAAACCGAGGACGAGCCTGAAAAGAAACAGTCCAGAGTCAACAGAACGAGAGGAAGGACATGCAGTCTTCCCACCATCACTGCAGATGCCAAGGCTCACCCAGGTTCCTAGTGCGAAGTGCAAGAAGAAACTGCTCCACAGCCAGAAAGAAACAGTCTTTGGGTAAGTGATTACCCATGTCACCCGTTGAGAGAACTAGGTCAGGTTAAACGACCTGCCAGCCAACCTAAGTGCACCGCAAATTAAGTGATAGGTACTGTTTACAGTTTGACTAGTGAAGTCAGGCTTTCAGCCGAAATGCTTGTTGATGCCACACTGAAGTGTGCCTGAGTGTACTTTTATTCAAGTTTCAAGGTACCCAATATATGCCTTCAACAGGGAACCGGAGTAGAATGTGTTCTTAAGTTTTTTTACCGAGACAGTATGTTTACATTTGCCCTAACGGCCAGACTGCGGGCAGCATCTGAGAGAAATATAATAGTCTAATTTTTTTCTTTCCACGACGTTACTGTAAGACAACCTTTTTTTCTCAAAGCTGACATGCTTGTCGAGTATGGGACTTTCCATTACTAGGATGTTAGGTGAAAGGATGCTGGAAGGTGTATGAGAAAACCGTAGTGTAATGGTACAACATGTGATATTAGTCCTTCAACCAAGTCATTGAAGTCGTCATAAAATAAGAAGTAGACTTTCCCGTCACTCTTCACAGAAGGTTCACGATAAATGTCTACATGTATGTTCTTCCATCATTAGTATGTTATTAGATACTTCTGAGTCAGGGTACTAGGTTCGAATCTATGTTACTTCTGTCCCAAATTCAAATAACTCTTATCTTCAGCAACTGGTTTGTGCACATATTTGTGCACATATATGTATGGGGGGTGTGCGTGTGTGTATATGTATGTTTGGGGAAGTGCGTGTTGGTGTGTGTATATGTTTGGGTAAGTGCATGTTTGTGCTCGTATATGAATGCGCGTGTCGTTGAAGTGTGTGGCGTTGTGCTTTATATCTCGCACGCTTCGCCGTAGTGTTTGGGCGGCCAGACGCCTCGATGTCTTGAGTCATCATCATGCAGGAGCAATTGATTTAATTTACATTAATTTACGGACGTCTCCAAAACCTGCAGCTGCGCTTGTCTCCTGGAGGGTGCATGTAGGGATGGTACTGGATGATGCCGCTGGTCTGCAGGTTTTCTCGGGATCTTCCATTTTCCAGCCCTTGCATTCCGGCACTGCCCCATACTCGCCTCGCTTCATCCTCGTCTTTCAAGACCTCGATGTTAAGAGTCGTCCAAATCTCTTCTCACTCATTCATTCGCTCACTCAATCCCGCACACACTCAACTCTCAACTCACGTTTCATGCCTAGCACTAGGAATCACTGTGTGTCGTAGTTGAGAAATATCATCGCCCTGCCAACTTAAGTCAATGTGGTATCAAATATATAAGAGTAATCAAATTTTATGATGTCACATTACCTTTCGACTCGAAAACATGACCCCGAAAAGATATAACACTTAGTTTATGAGCATACACATTTCTATGCTTATAAATAGTGGTGATCATTGTCTCATAATGCCGTGTTCTGACATAATATTTGAATTATCTTTGAAACTACGAATTCGTAGACATGCTGCTCGATTTACTAATTTAAAAGTGAAATAAAAATGCATTTATTTAAATACATGACTTTTATTTATACAATTATGCTTTTCATAATCTATGGTTGCGGCATCATATACTGCAAATCCGTCTTGGAAATACGAATCCACAGGCAGTCACATTGCTCGGCATTATCTTTTATATAAATTTTAAAAGTGAAATTAAACATATTACATTAATTACATAAATTCTATTAATAAAATTTGTTTTTGTATAATTGATGCATGTTACATTATAACCAAATTATTTTGAAAATACGAATCCATAGACAGATTGCTCGATACAGTTTTGTCTGTAAGTTGAAAAATTTTCCCTTTACTTATAAAATTATGCATTTTCAGTGCCGGGAAATGGTGGTCAACTAAGCTTATTTGAGGGCTTATGGCATAATTGATCTTCCACCCTGATCGTTGCTGGAATCGATGCCTGTGATATGAATTTGTTTTGGCTATATCATAAACAGTTCGGGAATAGTGGCCAACTTAGCTTATTCGATGGCTTAGGGCATTCTTGACTCTTCCGCCCTATTTGTCAACAGGAGTGATGCTTATGTTATGAATTAGATGACTTTGCCTAAAACTGTTCGGAAATGACAGCCAACTAAGCATATAAGAAGGCTTTGGGCATACTTGACTCTGCAGACATTGTCGTCGCCGCCGGAGATGATGCCTGTGTTATGAATTTGGTGACTATAGCTTTGGTGTATGGGAAATGGTGGCCAACTATGCTTATAAAAGGGCTTAAAGTATGCTAGCCCCAATCACTCTGTTCTTTGTCATGGGTGATGCCTATGTTACGAATTTGGTGCCTACATCATAAACGGTTCGGGAATTACGTCCAACTATGCTTATAAGTTAGCATAGGGTTTAAATTACTATTTGATCATTTTCCTTGTTGGCGCCGAGGCCTATTTTGCGAATTTGATGCCTAGATCTTAAATGGTTCGGAAATTACGCCAACTACGCTTATAAGTTGCATAGGGCATAAATGACTATTTGATAATTTACCTTTCCTGCGTCGAGGCCTATGTTACGATACATGATGGAGCGCATTACAAGTATTCTTTAGCCGAGAGTGTGAGTAAAACACAGTACACTGCCTCTTGCAGAGAGCCCTCTCCATGTAAGAATCCTCAGGGAGGCTGGTCCTCGTGGTTCTGCCCCCCTCCCACAGGGAAATGAGGCTGTCGTATCGCACTGGAGGGGAGCGCCCCGGCCGACGCCGCAGCTGATCTAAGATGCTCACCCTTGTTTGGCAAAAGGTATAAAATGGCGGATAATTCGGTGCCGTATTAGTTCCTCAATATCCGACATGGCACTAATCAAACTACGGTTACGGCTGTCTAGTTCTTCAAGAATATTCGTAACTTGTTTATTGGTCATTCCCTCAAAATATAGCGCTAAGTTTATTCTCCACGCCAGCTACGCTCCCCTGCTGCAAATGTAGCACAGCAATACTTTTGCCGAGCGTATTTACTTGTTCGGCAAGTTTCGTGGAGATATTTGCAACCCCCTTAACCAATGTTTGTTCGAGCGCTGTTTAAACTGAAGTGAGCTTGGCATTCATAGCAGCCAGCTTGGCAACACTCTCGTTCGCTGTGTGTAAATTATCATTCAATGTTGATGCGTGTGTTGTAAGCGATCTGTAATCGACGCGGTCGCCTAGATTGGTAAGTTGCGCTTCCACTGCAGATAGTTTACTTGCCACTACGCTTCGCATGTTATTTGATAAAGTCTGAAAATATTTCGTCACAGTAACAGCGAACAGTGCTGAGGTTCGATTCTACCTTAGTAGTTAATGTGTCTAGTGCCATCTTGTCCCTAATGTGGCTGGCGAGTTTAGCACTGCGACCGTCAACTTGAGCTCCCACATCAGTAATTTTTTTTCCCCATGGCTGACACCACTTTATCGGTTAGTTGCGTCTTCGGAGAGTGCTGCGACCTGTAAATTACCATAATTGGCATCAATTACCGAGTGGAGCTGACTCAAGACGTTGCAGCTGCAGGTCTTTGGAGACCTCCCATAAATTAACGTAAATTAACGTAACTTAAATCGATTGCTGTGTGATAACGACTCAGGCCGTAGGTCGTGTCTTTGGTGATCGAAGCAACCTGTAAATTAATGCAAATTAAATCATTTACAGCGTGCTGATGACTCAAGACATTGTAGCTGCAGGTTTTTGTGTCGGCATCAAGTAAATTACAATCAATTTTGTCACACAGCAGTGACTCAAACGTTATAATTCGTCTTTAACAGCATTCTGAAATGCAGCTGGTGCTGACTCAGAAGTTAAGGCATCTGGCCGCCGACACATCCATCATAACTCGCCTTTAACGACGTTCTTAAATGCCACTGCCTCGGCGACTCATAATTGACATCAATTACCGCATGGTGACTCAAGACGTTGCGGTGTGAGAATGCGTCGACACATTCTTCATAATTTGTTTTTTTAATGGTGTCTGACCATCTTTATAGCGTCAGAAGGTCCCTTACGGCTGCCCCTCCTATAATTAAGACCAAATTACTTCCTATAATTTGTTACATTTTGTTCTCATAGGGGAACACTAGCGTAATTTGGGTGTAGATTGCAGGTTCATATACACGCCACTTGCATTGGCTAGTATTCAGTTTTGCGTTCTCTGGGAAGACGCTGTTCGAACTGACACTGTTGGAGACTATTTTGTGCGTTATGTCTACCGACGACAGTATGTCTGACATTGAGGTATTCATTACTCCGCCTATGTCTCCGGCTACTAAAGGTGCGCGTTCGCCTTCCCCTGCGAAGGCTGCCGAAAAGATTGCAATTAAGAATGCAATTAAGAATGCCGTTATTTTACAGATTTGAAGCATTATTTCGCCTACATGCGCGATATTAGGTATTGGCCTGTGGGAGTGTCTAGACCTACTGACGACACTTGTTCACACAACCGCGATAGCCATGCGAGAGGACATTACAGACATTGTTTCTTTTCTGCATAAGTATATTGTGCAAACACCAAAAAATGTGACGTGGGGGAATTGGATGCAGGCCTTGGAGTTCCTAGCTTCGTCCGCAATATTACCCCTTACTTATACTAAAGAGCGGTTGGTCGGCTACTTCCACGAATGTGTCAAAGTAAACTTTGTTCAATTGGATGAAGCGTCTATTGTCATCACCAACGGCGACGCCACTGCAAAGAAGCTGCTACCCTCCTACACCTCGTAAGCCGACGCCAAAAACTTCACTGCAACGAATGGGTCCTCATCCGCCGTCGATCATGTGAGTTGCTCAACGTATGATTTCAAACTGGCATTTCCAAACTTACTCAATGAAGCAAGCAGCACTTCTGGCAATATTACATATTACGCTTGTTCATTTATTTTCGGAGCGGCGGTCGTCTATACAAATGTACGTACCCGCCAGACGAAACTCAGCCGTCAATGCTGCAAATGTAATTGTTTCCTACTGCCAAGATTCTTTCAACACCGAGCAGGGACATTTGGAAGCGCCAACAACAAGGCGTGCAAGTGTTTGTCAATGCAGACCGCCCGAAGACTGCGATCGATATACATCTATCCCCCCCTTCACTAAGTCATCGAAATGGTGAATTTGAAGAGAAAGGCAGGTGTGATGTGTGACGAGGTTCGTTAGAAAATTGTGTGTATTCATTCTACGTCACGTTTTTTTACTTGAAATGTAACCCGTAGCGAGGTTCATTAGAAAAAAGTTTTTTTTACTCTTGACATTAAAATCAGATTGCTTACTGCGAAATACAAAGTGTGAGTATGTATTTCAGTTAATAAAAGGCGTAAATAAGCCAGTGTCATGCTTTTTATTTCTTTTTATTGAAAACAATTTTTTTTTTCTTAAATACTTATTAACTGTGTGTGTGTTGAGTTCAATTGAATACCTGGGCTGAGATAATTGCAAGTGTTTAATTTGGAATATTCATCATCATCTTCTACTCCAAAGAATCTAACACAACAACAACAAAAATATATACACATATCATTTTTGGATGCTTTGATACTTTCAATTAATTTTATATACCAATAATTATGATGCTAATAAAGTACGTTTTTAAAAACACTTCAATGTGCGCCGCCTCGCACGATTTAATGTCTAGAGAGGTGGTGGTGGTGGTGGTGCCAACATGGCTGCCGGTACGGAGGAGGGGTCACAACGAAGAGACAGGGGTGGCACCATCCAATATGGCTGCCAATAATTAAAAAAAAATTTATACTTATTTTCCCTAAGTTTTACATAACTTTTTTTATTTACTTGCTGGCAAAATAGCCGCTATTAAAAAACCACTTGTACTGACTGCAAACATGGCCGCCAATAATTTTTTAAAATATGTTATACTTATTTTCCTTAAGTTTAACATAACTTTTTTATTGGCTATGTTACGAATTTGGCACCAGCATCATAAACGGTTCGGAAATTATGGGCAACTATGCTTATAAGTTAGCATAGGGATTAAATGACTATTTGGTAATTATCCTTGTTGGTGTTGAGGCCTATGTTATGAATTTGGCGCCTGCATCATAAACGGTTCGGGAATTATGACCAACTATGCTTATAAGTTAGTATAGGCTGTGAATGCCAGATCATGAAGTATGGTAGGAGTCGACTCCTCAGCTTCTTATCTCCTCATTGCCCAAAAACAAGTCGTTTAGCCACATTGTGGAGTCATTGAAGCTCTTTTGAAAAAATAATATTTTGAGAGAAATCAGGGAAATTTCGAGGCAAAAAAGGGACTTTTGGGGGGGAAAAGTGACATTTAGTAGGATATATGAGCCATGTTGAGGGAAAAAAGGGAAAAAATTTACCACCTGTAAATGCATTCCTCCTGCTCTTGCATTCCTCATCTTGTGTGTCCCTGTGTCCCTGTCAAGAACCTGTGTTCGAATGCCCCATTTTCTACTACTAGTGCCTAATAAATTAAAATTGCACACATTTCAATGGCCTCCCATAGCATTAATTACTTGCCAAATTTGTCTATAACATTTAGTGGTCTCTGAGTTATAACATAAGAGCTTTTTTCATGTAGTACTATCTTCCAAATTGGCTGACCAACAGCACTATCCATCTCTGAAATCAATGCATACATTACGCACTGTCGACACACAAAATTTGGTTTAAATCGATTGTTTAGATCCCGAGATATAACATTTCGCCCGAAAATATAAAAACTGCCGTCATTTTGAAAGTAAGTGTACAGAGTAGTCGGAATTTCTTTAAAATCGGATGTTCGTACTAAGTACTATTAGTGGACCGAGTTTGGTGAACCTCTGAACTGCACTCTACGCCTTCATCTCCCATTTCTACAACTTTAGAGAGAATTAATTTTTGTTAACCCAAACAGGAGCCAATATTGTAAAATCACTCTTGCCATTTTGTTACAAATTGTTTTTACTATGTTGTCTAATTTTTCCAACCAAAAACTGAATAGTTTGAACTAATTCTTAAAAAAAAAAAAAAACATTTTAATTATATAATTAATAAAATAAAATTAAACCAGAAAGCTGTTTTTAATACAACTTTTAAAATAAGTAATTAGTATACCAAAATTACATTTCAGAGCACCATTCACTGTTGATAAACTATCGTTTATTACTAAACACAACAAACGTGACTAATAGTGAACTGATGTAGGCAGTGTCTAAAAGCCTAGGCTGATAGAGGATGTGTTTGGCGAGGTAAAGGAAAATGAGGTATTTCATTACCAAACTGAAATGTTTGTGCACTAAATGATTAAAATTATGTTTATGTTATCCATCTCTGTATTCCATAAATCCAATATTTCCAAATAAAAAACTTCTTACATTTGAATAGATGCATTAAAAAAAATTTCTAAAACGTTGACCTGAGTTTGGCGCACTCTTTCTTACAAGCTGTCGCCCTGGGCAGTCGCCTGATCATTATACCTCTGCTGGTTAATGATGCAGACTTGCAAGGTGAGCGCAAATACATACACGTAAGCCCATTGTACAATTATTCATTATGGAACCACCTTGTTTTTAAACCTTCTTGAATACGCGCCCCCTTTACAAGTTAAAAAATGCTGGCGACCCCCCAGGACCATAATAAAACTATGTCAGTGATTTCAAAAGCGACATATTTAATTTCCTTCCTATTGAGACGTATATAAATGAAACAATCAAGTGCACTGTGCCAGGTAGTGGCGGGCGCTCTGCAAGTAGTCATGTATATTGTTTGCCGTGGAGAAGACGCGGGGGGGCGAGAGGAGGTGAGCGCCCCGCGTCAGAGGAACGTTCGCACTCTTTCTCTCGCTGTCAGTTGCCCGAGTGCGCCGACGAGTATACACGTGGTCGTATTGTTTTTGCGCTTCGCTCCGAGCGACCATCAAATGGATAAGTTTCTCAAAAGATCTGCGCAGCCCTCCACGTCCGGTACAAGTGGCAGTAGCGGAAGCGAATCAAAACCGAAAAAAAAATAGACTTTATGACGACATTTACTTTAAATATGTATTTACTGTCATGAATAATAAACCTCAATGTATAATTTGCGGCGAAGTATTATCACGTGAGAGTATGAAACTATCAAAGCTTATTCATCACCTCTCAACCAAACATTCCAAGGAAGCTGATAAACCGTTGGATTTCTTTGGACGAAAGCTGAAAACCCTTAACGAGCATCAAAATACTATGATTCAGGTAAAAAATAGTATTGTTATTTGTTTATTACAAACAATATTTTTATATATAGTATTTTACTCAATTATTTTTTTTAATGATGGTTGTTGTTTGTTTTTATTTATCCAGTGTCAACAAGAACGTATTATTAGCCAGTTACCGAGTCGCATACCGAGTCGCTAAAGCAGGGAAGCCGCATACAGTTACAGAGAGCCTTATTTTGCCAGCAGCCATGGATATGGTTGAAATTATGTAAGGTAAGCAGGAGGCAAACAAACTAAAAAGCACACCGCTTTCTGATAATACTATTAAACGCAGAATAAATTATATGGCCAGTGACATTCGAGAACAAGTAGTTGGAAAATTAAAGAAGAGCCCACATTTTGCTTTGCAGTTTGACGAATCTACTGATGTTTCAAATTGTGCGCAATTTGTGGTATTTGTGCGCTATGAAGCAGATGAAAGTATCACAGAAGACATTTTATTTTGCAAAGCACTTCCTGCGAACGCTACAGGCCAGTGTTTGTACGACATGTTTTTACAAAGCACTCGAGCCTACGAGATTGGTTGAAGAAAATGTATCGCCATTTGCAGCGATGGCGCTAAAGCTATGACTGGCAACACGAGCAGACTCGTTGCGAAATTAAAATCAATAATGCCAAATGTTTCATGGACACACTGATTACTTCATCGACAAACTCTGGTAGCCAAGGTTTTACCTTCTGATTTAAACGATGTGCTTAAAGAGGTGATCAAAATTGTGAACACTATTAAAGGTAAAGCCTTGCAAACTCGACTGTTCAGAATGGTTTGTGAAGACATGGGTTCGCTCCATCAAAATCTCCTTTATCATACAGAGGTCAGGTGGCTATCCAAAGGAAAGATATTTACCAGAGTTCTGGAAATAAAAGCTGAATTGTTAATGTTCTTACCAGATGCTAAATCTGAATATGGGAATTATTTTTGTGACCCTGTTTGGTTATTAAAATTAGCATTTCTCGCTGATCTATTTAACTACCTAAATATGTTTAACAAGAGCCTCCAAGGGAGAGAAGAAAATATTCTAACGGCCAAGGATAAAATCAAAGGATTCCTCGCAAAACTTGGTTATTGGTCAACGTCTTTACAAAAAAATGATATACGAGTCTTTCCCTTGCGTTTAGAAGATTGTCGAAGAAACTGCAACGGACCAATCGTTGGTAGTAAGTTCTCACGTTCCTTTCATGATACAGAGCTTGCGTAATTTGGAAGAGAAACTATGAAGTTAATTTCCAGAACTGGACTCTGAAGCTGACAATGGGCATAGGTGGACTCTAAATCCTTTCTGGGATATGTCAGTACAATTGGCTGATCTGACCACGAATATGAAAGAAAATCTTACAGATTTAGCTTCTGACGGCACGCTTAAAATGGAATTTTATTCGCAAAATATTGACGTTTTCTGGATGAAGAAAAAACAAGAATATCCAGAGCTGGCAAGAGACGCTTTAAAATTATTAGTGCCATTCGCCACTACCTACCTATGTGAACTAACGTTCTCTTCAATGGTGAAAATAAAAACTAATAATATAAATAAGCTCCAATCAGAAAAAGATTTGATTATATGCATCTCAAAAATAGAACCACGATTAGACAAATTATTAAAAACTAAACATGCACAGCCTTCTCACTAAAATTGCAGTTTTTTATTGTAGTGTACGACTTTTAACCCTCGCCTTTTTCT
Source organism: Clitarchus hookeri (assembly GCA_002778355.1). NCBI lineage: Eukaryota > Metazoa > Arthropoda > Insecta > Phasmatodea > Phasmatidae > Clitarchus > Clitarchus hookeri. The sequence goes on from NQII01005372.1 coordinate 141,680, forward strand.
TTTACCTGGCTTGCGATCGTGACCCCCCGAGCAAAGCTTCGTGACCCACGATAGCTGTCACACATTCCCTGTGATTCACCTGTTGGGAAGTAAGGTTATGTCTTCTTGAATGTTCCAAAATTAGGTGGCCGATATTATATATTTTTTTTATTAATTTTACGTGTTTTACCCCACAATTCCTCTGATCTTCAGAGCCCTCTCTACTATCACGATGCATAGTATTTACAGAGAACGGACATTCGTGCAAGTGCGGCTCAATGTCTAAAATTATTACTAAATGATCACTAGCCTCCATAAGAAATAAGCAAAAACAAAAAAAGACTGGCGAAATTAATAAATGTCTTATTCCTCAAAGTTTGATGGTTTTTACTGTCCTGGTTTTTTACCCACCACACAAAGCCAACATAAGCATTTAATTTCTCAGCTCGCACAGTTTCGGTGGGTCTAGAAACTGTACGAGTCGCAATACGACTACATGAGATTGTTAACAGACCGGGCAATGTATGTTGACTGTCGCATTAAGTTACGTAAAATCAATCAAACCATCATATTCCTAATATTTCTCCCTGTAATTTAATGAAAGAGAGACATATTTGGAATATATCACACCCTACACCAAATCACTGTTCACCAAATCACCGGTTACATTCATTGAATTACCCCATCCGTACACAATTTCCAACCAAAGTTTTGTTGAATGTAGTGAGGTTTATGCCGTCTTAACTAGTACAAAATCTCAACACGAGATGTCAGTCACTTTGCCTAAATATGCGAATTGCCAATTAAAACCATAGGCAAGATGATCATGTTTTGCTAGCACTTGGTTTTTAATCATTTGTGTGTTAGAAATGTATTTACAAAGTATCATTATTTAAAAATAATTTTTTAAAAAGTTATGATTAAATGAAAGTTTTACGTTTGAAACGCCCTCCAAAATTCGCATGCTCATTCCGTGACGTCACAAGTCAGATACAACCTTGTCCGCCGCGTTTATTTACTTCAGCGGTGATGCGTATTTGGTTAAATAGAAATTGTTTGAAGTGATAGAAAGAGAAAATAAAGAGTCAAGTATACCAAAATCATCTAAATGGTTTATTGTACCGCATTGTAATAGTACATTTCGCAAAACACCTGATATAATATTTTTTAATTGCAAAAAAAGGAAACATACAGAAAGACGTGGTATAACGCAGTTTGGCGAGACATTGAAAATGTTTAGCCAAACTCATTTTTTTTTTTCGAAGACTATTTTGCCATTCGTAATTATATGTAAGGTGTTTATGTTTCCCCTATGAAGGTAGTTTTAACACTGGACTATTCTATGTTGACTATTTACATCTGACCTTACCTTCATTACAGTACTATGGTATTGTTTAATACACACCACAACACGTTTAGAAATTCATAAGTGATGTAGACATTATCATAAAAAAAATATTTACATATTTTGATAGAAATAATAAATATGTTTAGAAAAAATTTGCCACAGAGTGCAAATTTTACATTTTGTAAGTAAGGCCTGACAGATAGAATTTGGTATAGGTATTTTTTTATTAATTTAATATAACTTCTAACATGTGTTTGAAGAGCACAGTTGTAATTTTCAAGCTATATTCACATTGTACGTCTATATAATATCATGTCACGATGTTAAGCCATGTAAATATAACATTAAATTATTTGATTGGGCTCAGAGTCTCTCTTGCAAAAAGTTTGGTTTATTTTATATGGTGTTTTGCAAACATAGCAATTTCTAATAAATTTAAGTTGTTTTGATTTGTCTCTAGTTATCTTTCATAAGCCTAACAATTTAAGTTAAATAGCAACCTAATTTTTAATTTCGATACACTAAAATGCATGTTTTTAGAAATGTTTATCAAGGATGATCTTACTTACATATTTGCCCTTCTCCTTTTATCCAAGATACTAAGATCGACATTACAAAAAAATTACGAGTCTAGGTCTACAGAATTGTTACTAAATAAGTCTAAATGTTTTACACAAGTAAGCTGTATTACTTTTATAAACTTTTCCCTTAAATAAACGGAAAGAAAACCGTTTTTGAGGAGTAAAACAAATTTTTAAACTTTAATTACAGATTTTTTTCGCTACTTTTAATCTCATCCCAGGTATTTAGTGTTTCCTAAACTATCATATTTATATTTTCAGCTTATGTGTACAGTTCTTACAGTTTAAAAATAAAGTGTAGACACAGCTATTGTGATGTTAGAATAATTAAGGTTTAGTTAGGTACACAAAACATAAAAAACAATAAGTTAAGAAAATAATTTTTTTATAATATTTTTGTTTGTAAACAAAATATATGAGGCTTCAAATATAGTGTTTAGAAACACTATATTAGAGGCTTCAGATGAAGTGTTTAGAAACGAGGCGGAACACAGAAATACAGGTTTGGCAGCGGGGCAAACTGCCCGCCACCAGCCCGCAGTTCCCGAGAAGTCGAGTGGTGTCGTGTAGTGACTAGCTTGCTAGCTTGTGGCCTACTGTGACCATACTGCTCGTTATCTAGCGTTTGTAAAGCAAAGAAAGTGTATTATGAATACTGAAATGTGGTTAAGAATCTGGAAATATTTGTAACCTTCTTTATAAACATTACGTTTATTTGTAAATAATGTAGTTAATTTATCTCAGACATAAAGTATGGCGCGCGACAACACAGTATACTCACTGCAGTCGCATTCGTTACAATTCTGTTATTTTTGTGAATGTCATAACTATTATATATTTAAATTTACGACTTTGAATCTCAGCAATCGTAAACATAAACACAAATAATAATAATAATAATAATACGTACCTCAATAAAACATACAAACAAATAAGTTTTAACATGTGATGTAGGCCTACTGTCACTTTGAAGATCACGACTGTGCGAAATGAGACACGTTCTTACATTTGTAATTTTACACTTGTTATTTAAGTTTTCACAAAACAATGGGAGTTGAATTAATCAAGTACCATATTGGTATCTACTCGTGGCAGGTTGTCCGACAGCATTTTCACAAAGCTGCCTTTCATTTTAGCGCTGCATGTTTGAAACGTGCAGGGGCCGCCCACCGGCATGTGACTAGTGACGTCAAACCAATGAGAGAGCGCTCTGCATTCACGGGACAGCGTCCGCGAAAGTTACTGTTTTAATACTAAAATAACATTTGTCAAGACCGATTTTTATGGAACAAACGGCCCTTTTTTTTTATATGCAAATACAAATGTGCTTCTATTATTTTCAACTATATTTGCAAAATTGGCATGTTGCCTATTAGTTCACCTTTCTAAGTATTACTGCTATATGTTGGCACAGCCTCGAAACAATTTACACTAACCAAAAACAACCATCACCAACAACCGCCTATTGGTGCCATCATCGAAGAAGGTTGAAAGTAGAGCCTTATAGTACAGCACCGTCTAAAAATGAGGTAGACCGCTTATTCATCTTCTGTGCATGTACCCAACACTAAACTACCGCATATCAACACAACTGTCAAAGTCACATGGTCAACACCGCTGTTTATCATCATTAGGGATAGTTACAAATAATAATAATAATAATAACACACAATTGGACTACAACCCGGCTGCGAGCTCTCTCATTTCTCCCCTACCTGACCAATATCCACTTCCTTGCCCCTCCTGAACTTTGCAACCCCCCTCGCAGATACCTATTTCTACCGCAACACATTCCACTCCCTCACAGATCTCACAAGCAAAGACTGCCTACCCCACTCCATTCACCTTCCCACCATCTGAAGCTTCTCATGTTGAATCCTCTCCCTCTAAACACCCCCTTACTTCACTGGCAGCATAACCTTCCCTGCCCTACCGTCTACATTATACACCTTGTACATCCTGACCATCATAACTGATGGCCTATGGTTCCCTTCGTCCTCACCACCCAGCCCCTGTCTTCTCCACCTACCCTTCACCAATCTTACTGTCCTTTGCACCTTCTCTAGTTCTCGCAACTCCACCTTCACATACAGGTCCCATACTGCTGCCACATATTCTAACATAAGCCGTTCCATTGTGCCATATGCCTTCTTCTTACATTTGAAATAAGGTATAATGGAAAGTGGTTTGATGTAAATCAACACATTTACCCACACCCCTGTTATAGTAATGAACCTGGCCTGTAACCTCACTAAACAGGTGCCATCTCAAGAAAATTTAGGGACATTAATATTAAAATATTAAAATTAATGAAGTTTGTTTGTTTACCTTATTTTTATAGTGGACTGAGAAATGCAGACACTTCATAAGTACCAAATAGTTTTATTTCCTCTTTTTATCAACCTGAATAATTTTCCCAGAGTAAATATGTTTTATTTATGTTATATTTAAAGTTTGTGATATGTGCCATTTAATAAGAGCAATTTGACATGAACCCAAACTCATAAACATGTCAGCATTGATTGCACCATATTCAACTGACGCACACAATAGAAGTAAGACACATGACCAGTCAAGTAAATACTGCCGGATCATCAGCCACATCAAAAGTAATGCAATGGTTGCAGAGGACAGCACGCTCGTGACCAATGCCCATTTCTCACCTGCAGATGCTATACCTGTGGCAAGATGAGTCACATTGCCAAGGTCTGCAAGTCAAAGTTAGTACAAAATGAATTACAGATGATGTCCAACTGTCAGAAGACACAAACACTTTACAACAATTCAGTTAAGTCCAAGAGCTCAACACAGTGAAACAGTTGGGTAAGCATATGTTAATTTTACACTTGTGGTATAGTTAGTGAGAAAACATTATGAACGATAAAACCAACATTCTCTCATCAAAAGACAAATAGAGTTCGCAAACTACACAGGTCACTGTATCATCACTTGTATAGACAGTGTACCGGTCAATGCCACAATCTGACAAACACGTAGACTCAATCTTTATGTTGTCTATGGTGATTTCGATACTCTTGTTGGACGAGGATGGATAGTTGAGTATGTTCACGAGATAAATTTTGTGAAATTATTTTCTAATCCAAAGGCAGCTCTCTTAATTACTACCACTGTTCCATATCTGAACCCCGAACAGAAAACTCAAATCAAGCAGTTGTTAGCCCACTATGAGGACGTTTTCAGCAAACTAACTGGACCACCTTCTACAGTGCACCTGAAGCCAGGAACAAAACCTACCTTCACTCGTGCTTCTGAGGTAGCACTACGCGAAGCCTATGCCAAAGAGATAGATGCAAAGATCGCATAAGGTTTCTATGAGAGGGTTGAACATTTGGAATGGGCCTCACCGATACATGTTGTAACCAAGAAAAATGAAAAATTTTGCAATACAGGCAACTACAAACCTACAAGAACTCACGCATGATCATATACGAATACCCAATCCCAAAATCCGTGAACATATTCAACTGTATGAAAGCAGCTAATATTTTCTGTATTTTGGACATCACAGTTGCTTGCGCACATCTGCTCATCGATGTAGAATTTTGACATGTACAGACACTCAACACCCCACACATGGATCTATTTGACCAACATGTGCAGTATATGGTGCTGCAAATATACCTGCGATTTGGCAGCGCCGTACGGAAGCTGTCCTAAAAGAACTTTCTATAATGAAAAAACTTTCTATAATGAATGTGCTCGTGTTTGCAGATAGTTTTGAAAATCTTATTTCAACTCTAGAAACAACATTGAAGAGAATAAGATCTGAAGGCCTACGACTTAATGTGCAAAATGTCCCTTGCTTCGACTTCTTTAGAGTTCTTAAGTCACAAGATAGATGCCCAAGGCTTGCACAAGTCAGACAAACACACAGAGGCAATACGAGATTCAATAAAACCTTAAACACCTGTAGACATAGTTATTTTTGGGTAAAGCGACTTATTATAGTTCATTTATTCCAAATTTATCAACTTGGAATCGAGTGCTTCGAAATATACTGCACACAGAACGTTTAAAATGGACGCCAGATGCGGAAGCAGAATATTGACATCCAGAATGCTTTAATTTCTCCACAGGAACTGATGCCATATGATCCAACACTCGCTTTACTTCTAGCAATGGATACAAGTAAGACAGGTTTAGTTGCTGTCCTATCACATCGACTGTCAAATAGACAGGAGCGCCCGATCGGCTATGGCAGTCGCACCATGAGTGATACTGAGCAACGTTATCCACAAATCCACAAATAAGTTCTACCCATAGTTTGGGTATTTAAGAAGTTCTTCCATTATTTGTATACTTGTCACTTTATGCTTATCACAGATCATAAGCTATTGACACAAATTTTACATCCAGAGAAATCACTTTGAGTATGACACTTGTTTCAAATTAACAAGTCTCGCACATTCTAGATTCAAGGCGCCAGAAGTAAACTACTACTCTAGCTGCTAACTATTTACTCTTTTGACCACCAAATTGTTGTACCACCCACACTTCATCAAGCGATCCTCAACGACCTACACACAGCACATGTAGGTATTGGGAAGATGAAAGGCATAGCTTGATATTTTGTTTACTGGCCAGGTATTGATGTAGACATCGAGCACGTCACAAATTATTGTAGTGAGTGTGCCAAACACTCCCATGCTCCGTCCAAATTTCGCGATCATTACTAGAAGTATCGCAAGGAATTGTGGGAACGCATACACATTGACTATGCAGGTCCTGTAGTTTGCAAGATACTGCTTATCACACTCAATGCATACAGGGAATGCCTTGAGGTTAAAACCACTTGATATATGACCACTTCCTCAACAATTGCAATCCTTAACGAACGTTTTGCAACTTATGGCGTTCCTGTCACCAGAGTATCTGATAATGCTACAAATTTCACTTCTGCAGAGTTCAAGATGTTTCTACAAGTCAGTGGTGTTAAATACCATCAGTTTATAGCTCCATACCATCCCTCAACTAATGGACAAGCTGAATGGTATGTACAGACAGTTAAGTGAGATCTCAGTGCAATGTCTACATCAGATACTATACAGCAGAACCTGAACGAGTTTCTACAGCAACATTGGAAGGCACCATATGCTCCTACCGGACATCCACCTGTACAGATATTCTTGGGATAAATTATACGTACCCATCTCGTCTCGATCTTGTCCAGCCCAAAGTAATGTAATCTTAAATTACAGAGAAACAAGCGAAATTCAAAAATACATTTCGCTCATTCGAACCTGCTCAACATGTGCCTTTCCGGACCAATGGAATCCAGGAACAATCTTAAAATGCATCGGAGACCTTCACTATGAGATTGCCTACTTTGGAAAATTCTTCAAACGACATGTCGATCATATCCGAGCTCACCAAGCAGAGGAATCCTCCCACTAACCTGCTCTCTGTTCCACCAAATGTTCAGAACAATGTCTCTGAAGCCCCCATGAAGAAGACATTTCTACCCTGGTTCAAATACCACAGAAAGTTCATCATCTGAAGCAACTAACAATACACTCTAGCCAAATACACGTTCTATAACGACACGTAAGACTAATGCTTCCACAAGACTAGAACGAAAGCATGATCAGTATCCAGACACTGGGACACTTAAGACTATTCTGCATCGATTACGCAGATGCCTTCCACCAGTCATAACTCACCATATTAAATGTTTTGATCAGATGACCCTGCATTTATAATTTTTTTAACTCCCTAAAGGGGGGATGAAATGGTATGCATGAAACACAAAGATAACTAAACCAAGAAAATTAATTTTATGTTTTTATCTATGATAAATAAACAAAATTTGAACTGTACAATAATTACAGATGATAAATCAGCAAATCAATGTATTTAACATATTTTGTTTACAAAAGTTATTGCAAAATATATACCCGAATAATTTAGCGACAACAGTAAATAGACTTGCAGTACAAAATTGAATTGCAGAAAATTAGTATGTCATAGAGAAAAACTGAGGTCAGTTTCTGATTTAGTTTATCGAAAACATGTAACAACATATAATTTTGAAAAATGTTTTTAGTGACCCAAATTTTGCAGACCTGTGTCATCAAGCTACATGTAACAATTAACTTTCTAGATTATCCAGACATTCAAGTGTTCCATCTTAAATATTTTCCCAACCTTGTGTAATAAAATAGTACTTAGTACTTCAGGTCCAACTTCACAGATTTATACTATCCTTAAAATTGACTTTATATCATAGAAATAGGGATGGGTCGGTTCGGTTCTTCGGTTCCAATTTATACCGGTTCTTCAGGTTTGACTCGGAACCGGTTTTAGGTTAACAACTACTACTCGGTTCTCGTTTCTAAAAAGCAATAAATTTACTGCAAAAATCTGTCCTTACATAAATAACTACCTCCTGTATAGCGCTCCCTTTTCCCCAAAGTTAAAGGAAACAAATTCTGGGGTGCGTGCCATACATGAAAAAAAAAATTAAGCAATGGTAGTCGTAAACTGTCCTCTCCCTTCTCTGTCTTTATCACTCAGCCCGCCCCTGTAAGCAACACTGCTAGCTGATCAATTGATACATTCCTCCACGCCTTATTTGTTTCTGTGTAAGGCAGAGAATAGCTTAGCCAAAGGGGCTGGAGAAGGGAATAAGCGATGTTTTTTTTAGAGGTGTGGCATTCGAACACAGCAAAAAAAACCACCAGGTCACTGCATAAAAGCAAAAAAATTAAGCGGGCCGCCCTGTCACTACGTAAAAGAGGCAAAAAAAAAAAGGAAGCAGGCAGGTAAAAGAAGCAAAAAGAAAAAGGAAGCAAGTCACCCACTGGATTTTGTTGACATTCTTTTAATGACCATAGGTTAAAGCCACGCCACAATGTTTAGGCTTTTAGCACTGCGAGTTATTTAGTTAAAGTATTTTCCAAACATATCACAACCACCACCTATTAATGCAAAAAAAAAAAGAATAATTGGTTACATATTTACTAACCTTATATAAATTTAATAAAAGTTAATCTGTATACATTAAATCTTATCATCAAACTTTGTTATTGTTCTATTCTGAAAGTAGGTTAAATATAACATTTAATGAATTTTACCTGCATTGGTTTAATAAAGTTGCAAGCAAAATGCAAGTATTCAAAATGAAACCGAATACTTGAACCGTTATTTAAATTATAGAATCGGTACCAGTACCGGAACCGATATTTTTTGTTATTCGACCCATCTCTACACAGAAAGTGTAGGTATGTTTTCAAATTTTTTTTTCGTGATTAACCATCACTCGAAGTTTGAAAGTCTTACTTACATACATACTGTATATGCTGTTATAGTTTAATCATGAAATTTCTTGAAGGATAACGATCTTAAGGAAAATTTAAGAATTAACACATTTTTTATTTCGAGCTCTTTTATTCTGTAGTTTGTTTGGTAACGTTGCCTGGTGTTTGTTGTAACTCTACTCACTAAATTTATTTATGCTGTTAGTGTGACCCAATGTTTTTCCTTGGTGAACTTTTCCCAGTTTATGCAAATATTGCATGACTTGTACATAAAAATGTTTGTATTGCTTAAATAACAAGAAGTTACTGATAACTAATGAGCCTACATTTCTTTACATTTGGCGTGCAAATAAATTTTAGTGAAGTTCTTGACAGCTTAGATGGTAGGTAGTCGTCGACGTCTCATTGACAGCAATATTATTAGAGATGAAACCACAAACATGTGAGACAGTACAAAGACAATTAAAATACACCAGTGACTTAAATGGGATTAGAATTCAGATAAACTCTTAAAATTAAGCTAACTTGCAATAAACTGCATCATGGAGGTAGAATTCGGAGCATCAACTTCGTATGTAATCAGTGTAATGTTTTGAATGATATGGTTCACTAACGTGAAATATTCACTAGGGCACCATTTTGAAAATAAGTGTCTGAGCTACTAAAAAACAGAAGTTTACATGGTCTACCATAATGCTACTTGTGTGGAAAATTTTATGGAAATCGGTTCATTGGTCTCCAAGATATGGTATAAACACCTTATTTTCTGAAATGAGGGTCTTACAATATTGCTTAAAAAGAGGCTCCATATACAATGTTTGTAATAGATTAAGTCAGCATAAAAAGTTTGATTGAAATTGTTATATTTTTAAATAGAAATTGCCCAACATATGAAAAAATGTATATGCCCATAATTTTTAAAACCATTGTTTGACACCATTTAAATGATGTATCTTTACTTGGCCTTCTGTAGGTGTACAAAATGTTGTGCAAATAAGTCAAATTATTCCGCAAATATGACAAAATGTTTTGTTTACTTACCTGACACTTTGCAAAAAATCCAGCACAGGAGGATCTCTATGTGCATAACTGTTGATTGGTCCTCGAGATATGGCATAAAACCTTCATTGGTCATTGACAATCTTCATAAATAAAGGGTAAAAATGCATATATTAGCACTTTCGATTATTGTCATAGATAGAATATAAAAAGTTAAATTTAAATCAATTACATAGTTTCGTAGATATAGCACACTAAGCTAAATTATTTGCATACGCAACATTCTGAAAATAAGATACTTACATACTTAACGCGTATAAATAATATAACATACCAGAGTACAACTGCATTGCCAGATTTGAAAGAAATCGGTTGATTGTCTCCAGAGATACGGCATAAAAACTATATTATTTCATGTGGGGCTATCTTAAAAAAAAGGGGGAGAAATTAGGGTTTGCATAGACAATTTTGATGGATATAGCTGATACTGTCAGCATACAAATGTTAGTTGAAATTGTTTTAAAGTTTCGTAGATAAAAAATTCAGAGCTAAAATGTTTATATGTCTGCAATATTAGAAATATGTGTCTCATATTCTCAAAATTTATGAGTTTATATAGCGTGCCATAGTGCTAATTGCTAGCCAAATTTGGTAGAAATCTGTTGTTATTTCGGAGATCACATAATTTTAATTTTTCAAATGATGGTATTTTACAAAATGGCGGACAACAGATTTTGCATGTACACATATGATTGTTGTAATATATAAAGCCACAATACAAAGATTCTTCGGAATTAATTACATTTTTTCGNTTAATTACATGTTTTTGACAATGTAACATACAAAAATTAAATTTTTATGTTGCCACCATTTTGAAAATAAGTGTCTGAAATGCTAGAAACATTTCAGTTACCATTACCTACCGCCGTACTACTTGTTTGCCATATTTGGTAGGTATCTGTCAATTGTTTCCCCGAGATATGACAAAAACGTTATTTACTTCAGTGGCACTATCTTACAAAATGGAGGACAAAAGATGCTCTATGTAGACACATTTCATGTTTGTTATATATACTCTCATCATACAAAGTTAAGTTGGGATTGATTAAATGATTTCGAAGATAGAGCATACTGTGCTAAAATAGCTAGATGGCTGCAATTTTGAAAATAGGTGACTGACATACTTAAAACATATTTGAACATTATATCTGCAGCAGTACTTCTTGACAGCCACATTTGGTAAGAATCTGTCAATTGTTTCCTGGGAAACTACACAAAAACTTTATTAATTAATGCAGCACTATCTCACAAAATGGCAAGTAAAAGTGGTTGTTTTGGGCTTATTCGATGCTTGTAATACGTACAAAATTTGGTTAAAATTGGTTAAATGGTAGGGTAGTAATACCAAATAAACTTAAAATAATTGTATTACCACCATTTTGATAATAAGTATGTAATTAAATTTAATTACTTGCATATACCTTGCCAGTCATAGTATTACTTAAATGCCAAATTTTGGGAAAATAGTTTGAGTAGTTTTAGAGATATAATGTAAAAGCTTAATTTTTTCATGTAGCCCTATCTTCCAAAACGGACTACCCACAATAATATTCACCTCTTAATTAAGTGCTCATAACGTGCTCTTTCAGCATACAAAATTTATTTAAAATTGGTTGAATAGTTTTTGAGATATGACAAATCACCCTAAATATTAAAATGAACGCCATTTTGAAAAAAAGTGACTGGCATGGTCAAACACTATAAGTCGGGTGGTCCTACTTAGTACTATATGTGTANAAAAAAAGTGACTGGCATGGTCAAACACTATAAGTCGGGTGGTCCTACTTAGTACTATATGTGTACCGAATTTGGTGAAATTCAGTTCATGCATTCAAAGATTGAAGGGAGGGACACACAGACAGGAATGTGATCTCATAAGCCTTTCTTTCCTTTGAAAAGTGGGCTAAAAGTACNGGGACACACAGACAGGAATGTGATCTCATAAGCCTTTCTTTCCTTTGAAAAGTGGGCTAAAAGTACGGGACCTTATCTCCAATACCTGTCAATGTACCAAAAAATATTTAGTCTGACCTTTTTACATTAATACTATGAAATCAAGGTCCCTTCAGATATAAAATACAACTGTGTTGTCTAAACTCCATTCATATATTTATAAACAGTGTGTAAACAAAGACAACATAGGTAATTGTGCAATTAATGATTGACTATCAATAAATGTAAGTAAAACAAAATCAGCTTTGACTAGTCAACAGATATAATATACTGCACCACTATTTCATTGCCTTGTTTTGTTGTAGATGTTGGCTGCATTACATTTATGTTGATGATGGAATGAGTAACAGTAATATGGAATTTTTTCACATGGTAAAATAGATTTGAGACATTTTTGGGACCAAATTGCTAAAAACANGAGTAACAGTAATATGGAATTTTTTCACATGGTAAAATAGATTTGAGACATTTTTGGGACCAAATTGCTAAAAACAAGGATTTTCACATGTAATTGTAAATAAACAAATTACCACATTTACTCGTGGCAACATCGTTTAACAATTTTTTGTCCTCTCCACACAAATATTATTCGACACTATTGAATTATCAAGAGTTATAATTTTATGCTATGCTTTAACACTGAAGTACCTAAAATTTGTATTAAAAGCTTGCACATAATGCACATAAGTAAGGTTCCCGAGTGTGCTTGAGAAAATGTCTCCTCAGAGTCGATGCATCAATAAACTTAACTGGACAATGTGTACATGTGAATGACTTCTCTCCAGTGTGTGTGCGAATGTGTGTTGTTAGATATGATTGCTAATTAAACTTGGTGGTACATACTGCACATGAAAAACATCTTTCACTAGTATGAGCATGTTCCTGAATGTTCTTGGTATTGCCAGTTGACCCTGCTGCTTGAAGTGTATGACACAACACAGTTCTGTCACATTCTTCAGGCAAATCCAACTTGATCTGTAAACTTGTCTGTAATTCTTCCATTTTGAATCTCCATCCAATTCTTTGAGTACTTTGCTCAATATTTTTCCCTCTGGCACAGTGGAGTGTCCTTGTAGCTCCTATAAAAAAAAATCCATGCACATATATCAGATTACATATATGTACATATGTTTTAAAGAATGGGTGTAAAGCAACAACTTAAGAGTGGCATAGGCTGTACATAAACACTGAAAGTTTTAGATTCAACACTGAATACCTGAAGTAAAGACAGATAACCTGATTAATAAATGTAAGCATTAAGAACATAGGGACTGTACATATTAAAAAGGGCACATATTTCGCCAAAAAATCTGTGTAATAATAAAACTAACATAAAATTTAATATAGGGCTGGGCCATCACTAAAATTGCCAATCACTTCAATGCCGATCACTGGGTTCCTTGNTGAATACCTGAAGTAAAGACAGATAACCTGATTAATAAATGTAAGCATTAAGAACACAGGGACTGTACATATTAAAAAGGGCACATATTTCGCCAAAAAATCTGTGTAATAATAAAATTNATAAAATTTAAAATAGGGCTGGGCCATCACTAAAATTGCCAATCACTTCAATGCCGATCACTGGGTTCCTTGAAAATATTGTTCTGCCCTGGACTTTACAACATTGTTCACGGTAAGTTATGTACCAAGTTCTTGAAACCTGCAAAAAAAAAAAAAAAGGGTAAAACTCAAAGTAAATGTACGGTATACTACACTTTTCAAAACATTAAGTACTTTATGCAGTCACTTATTTTAGGCAGATTTAAGTAAGCAAGTAGGGCGGACAACACAAACACTATAGTAGCAAAAAGAAAACCTTTGATGATGTGCAGTGGCACATACATGCTATTACCACGGCTGAGTGCTACACTTACCTGTCTCTTCTACAATACTAAATTACTGCAAATACTGACACATCATCCCTGTAATAAGTCATGTAATTATTACAGCACGTGGATGACTATGATTAAGTTCACATGTTCTCTCGAGCATGGATGTTATCATTTCCTGCTTTGATGGAGATGCAACTGTAGGGACTGAGCTACTGCCAGTATCACTTCCGCCCAACCTTGTTGTGGTTTTATTTAATTCATTTTTGTGAAAGGAATTTAGATGTATAGACAAATTTGTGGTGGTAAATAAACAACTATCAAGACCTCCACAAGATATAATTGCACCACAAAACCAATATGTTTCTTTTGCATTATCTGCAGTCAGAATAGAAAAATATTTCTGCACAAAACTTGATTTCTTCACCATTTTCACTTTTCACACCTCACTTTCTTACAACTTTCTTAAAAATTGATGCAAAAAATAAAATAAAAATAAGTTATAATCTCTACTATTGACGGCGACAAANCACCTCACTTCCTTACAACTTTCTTAAAAATTGATGCAAAAAATAAAATAAAAATAAGTTATAATCTCTACTATTCACGGCGACAGAAACATTGACAGATGTGAACCGGAACAACTCGGTAATGTACAGATAATGAAGTACATAAATGCCAATACTATCGTAACACATTCTAAATTGTGGTAACATTGTACAATTATTTCACGAAAGTTGTCCAGGTGTGTCACATTAATTTATTATGATTCACAACTGAAAATAAAAAACAATGTTTTCCATGGGCGGAAATAAATAGTTGCATTTCTGCCAGGGCAAGCAGATCATTTAAAAATTATATTTTCAACCACTACAATAAATATAAACATGAGTTGTACAATGTTTTGTGCAACGTAAAAAAGGCATGTTCAAATTTTTTGTGTCAAACTTGGCCAAAATTCATAGTAAAACAACATACTAAAACTTTTCCAAACAACATTCACTGCAAATTTATTAGAAATTTATGTATTATAGTTTAAACGTCTTTACAATATATAAATACGGAGGGAAAAATGACTGCCACGTCTTGTTTCCTGTAATCTCTGTGGTGCAGCGCTGATGGCAATCCTTTACAATATGGCACACAGAGCCAGCATCTACTCACCACTTCGTGTTGATGGTGAAGAATGTACATTTCCCGATGTCTTCATGTTACAAATTTCAGCAGGAATATTATATTCTTTTACCTGATGTATGACATTTAAGTACGGATGGACAGATACCAATACCGATACCGATGTATCGGCAATAAACCCAATATCTGCCTCTGTTACAATAGGCCACAGTCCAACCAAATCATTTCATAAACCCAAATTATTTAATTATCATGGAAATTACCAAACTTGGTTATCTTACCGGACATGTTTTCACATTTCAAAAACAAGTTTTTTTTTGCTGACAAAAACTATTTCCTTAATTTTATTTTAAACTTTTAGTAACAGACACGTTATTTGAAAATACTTAACGGATACAGATATGGCTGGTTTAGGCGCTGCTACACATTAAACTCTATATAAGGCGTAACTGCTAAAATTTGTAAAACAAAATGTAAATAAACTAAAAGTGGTATCTGATTTTGAGATAATTAAAATTCATTTGTAGAAATAATGTTTTACTGCTATAATTTTTATTGTAGCACATTTTCTATCACATAAATGTCAACGAACAATTGTAAAGGAAATACAAACATTTATCGATCTATCGCTCGCAGTATGACACACTGTACAATCAAGAAAACGTGTTGGATAGGATAGCGAAGATCCTTTGATTATTCACTGGAATTAATTGGCGAAAGTTTATTTCTAAATGCGAGTGTGTAGGTCTGATAGTTGTTTTTTTCTTTTAAATTACTACAATGGACGTAAGACAAGTAGAATCCACTGTGAACCACATATTTCCTTTGTCAAGACGTACGTGTTTTATGCGAACAACAAACAAGTACATGTTTCACACGAACATCAAACACCTTCATGTTATACACGAACGTCAAACAAGTTCATGTTATACACGAACGTCAAACACATATTTGTTTTTCATCGTGAACAAAATAATACCAGTGAATGTTGGTCATCAAAGCAGCTGAGCATACATACCACAAAATGCATGCTCGTGATTGAGGTCGCGAAGCCATCTTGATCACGTCGATGTCCTAAAATTCCATAGTTTTCTACTCTGTAGTGGGTTTGTGCCATAAAGTGAAAACAGAAGTAGAAGGTTTTTTTTAAGTGCTTTGAGCTACTGCACATGAGGCAAACATATATGTCACAGATCACGTAGGTGTAGGCAAAAAATCATATTTCCTGTTTTGTACATATTAGCATTTCAGTTTGAATTAAAGATTTTGCAAAAGTTTTAAGTGTGTCATATTAATATTTACGTTGTGAAATGCTTAGTTATCTTCCATACTGATGCTATAAAATGAAAAAAAAATGAAAATATGAAATTTAAAGCGGTTATTAGTGTGATGTTTCAAAATACTATCGTCAGGATTTCTAGTTTATAAGTGTTTATTACGAAAATAGTGACAGAATATGTTTGTGGTTTTAACTATCCATCATTGTGACTTGCCGTGCATTAAAAAGCTTTCAAATACACGTGAAAGTCCAGTTTCGCAGGAAAGTATTTACATCTAACCACAGTTTTGCTAAACATACAGTAATTGCGTAGTCATACTTCTTTATTAAAAAAAAAAAAAAGGATGATGAAAAAAGTATTTCAGGGTTTACAGAAAATTTATAATCATTCCTAAAGACATGATTTAGCAATCATTCACTTACCCTTATCAAACTTATTACAACTAATTGGCTAGAGCATTGAATCTTAGAACAGTTGTCTATTGGGTAAAAACATCAAAAGTAATTTATTAAAATGTTTACGAAAAGCAAAATACTTTGACTGCTACACAACAGAATTATCTTTGCAATAAAATATACATTTTAGGCCTTTTTTCCTCTGCACATAACCTAATATAGCTAGTTGGTAAATCCCTATTTAGTCCNGATTTTGGGCCTTTTTTCCTCTGCACCTAACCTAATATAGCTAGTTGGTAAATCCCTATTTTGTCCTTTTGAAAGTGGTCTAACTAAGTAGATAAATTATTTGTCATGTTAGGGTTGCAGTGTGATGACGTGCAACTGTGACATGTCCTTTACCACTATACCAGTGTGTTAAATGCATAATTGTAGTACTAAAATGATAAAAAATTAACAATATATAGGCTTACACTGCCAAAATTATAGTTACGAAAATAACACATAGGCCTTTTGTGCTCCTGTATTTTGGAAAATTGAATTGTAGAAAAAGCAAAAACTGATGCAGACATTTGTGTTTTGGTCATTATCATACAAGTGAAATGTGATGAATATTGTACAGTTACAAGGAGATAAAAGTAAAATCCGGACTAAAAAAGCAAATTGTACTTAAAATTCAAAATGAAAATTATATTTAAATAAATGATATTCATTAAGCACAGACGAAGATGTTAAACATGTACATTATGAAAGAATAATACTTTAAATTGGAGAAATTATTCATTAATGATGCCACAGAAAAAATTAAAATAAGTTATAGCCTCTACTATTGACGGCGACCGAAAAATTGACAGATGTGAACCGGAACAACTCAGAGATGTACAGATAATTAAATACATAAATGCCAATTCTATCTTAACTAGGGCTGAGCCGATACCGGTAACGATATATCGAAACCGGCCGATATCGTAATTATCGGAATTGTGCGCAATTCATGTTTAAATCGCCGATATTATAACCGATATTTTGCCCTAAGAATCTAAGATGATGCTGTTTTCAACTTGCCATAATTAGAGTGCTTTGCTCACTACAGTGAAACCTCGTTGTTGCGATCCCGTTTATGTCGTTTTCCCGTATCAGTCGATTTTTTTGGATAGTCCCAACAAATATTGTATATAAACAATGTTAAAAAAACCCGCATGTTTCGCCCTTAAATCATTAATTCACTCGCATCCATTGATCAGATATTCTGTCCGAAAACCAAAATATATTCAGAACTATTGTTTATCTGTGAAAAAACTATCTTAAAACCGGTACTACCAAAATTCAGTAGCGCCAAGAGCAGGTAAACAGACATTTCCTAACCTCAAAAGCTAGTATACACAACTAGTTGTCGTTAAACATTGCCATTTTTAACAACCACTTAATTTATTTAGATAATTCAATCACTATTTGTTTTTAAATTACTCACGTCGAAAAACAGGTAAAATATAATAATTGCAGGCATTACTTTGTTTCAAATCAGCAAACGAATATTCGCGCAAATAAAACACGTATGTATAATGGTTGTGGTCCGGACCAGAACCAGACATTCATAATGTACAGAACGGATTTGAACTTTACTCACGTTCCACAATGGAAACGTTATAATTTTTAGGTCAGTACGGTATATAACCATGTAAATTACCAGCATTAAAGGGGAGCAGTATCTTTTCACTTATTAATTCTGTTAAGATAAATTACGCTAGTAACTTTTTTTAAGAGTAATGCAGTGATATCAACTGTCGCACAAGATGGCGAATGGTCATTATTTTGGTGGAATTTAACAACATTTTGCGGTCAACGGAATGTTTAGCGAAGTAAAATATAATTTCAAAAAATCGGATTTTTACATGTCAAACTAAACAATTTTTAGCACGATTCTGTTTTAAATCAATGTTTTTAATAAAGTTAGTTTGATTTTTGCCACTTTTTTTACATTTGGCAGAAATTTAGTGAAATTTATGTAAACATTCGGCAAATTTTCGAAATTAAGTGCATTTCAATATTTTATAATACAATACTTATATTGAATAATTGAGATATGTTTTTTCATTCTGTATTTAAGATATGCCCACTGTTCATTACAGGCAATCAACTCAGTATACACAAGGATGAAAATAATATTATTTGAGATTAGGTTTTACTTTTTGCGGAGAGAGGTCCACATGTTGAGTTTTCCCGCATGCTGAGTTTTTTTCAGTAGGTCCCATGAAAAACGAATAATAGAGGTTTAACTATTTGGTTCTATTAAAATAACCACTATATGTAATTTGATTTTTATTAAAGTACTTAACTGGCTGTGCCTTTTTTTTGTTTGTTTTGTTGGTTTGTTTGCTGTTGCTGTAGTAACATGACGGTGGTAGGTTAGGATTTGTCCGTGGTGAAATTATTTACGTGTGCCATCAATAAAAAAATGATATGACTGGAATAAAAAGCGATTTGTGGAAATTTCTTTGTACCGTAAGCAACACACAAGAATGCAAAACTGTTTACAATATTTGCAAATGTTTGGTTTCGAGAGGCGGTACATCATCAAGGTCCTATAGTACCACAAACTTAAAACGGCACATTGAATGGACGCACCATTTGAGTGTTATGTTTTTTTTAATGCTATGTTTTTTCGCCATGTGGCCGCTAGGTTTACTACCAACAGCGCCCTTCCACCATTCAGCAGTGTCTTACACATGACGAAGCTAGCTTTTCCAGTAAAACATCACAAATGTGCAACTATCTCTCTCTCTCTCTCTCTCT
>NQII01005373.1:9086-40076 GCA_002778355.1 Clitarchus hookeri
GCCATTTCACTGTCGATAACTAAGTCACTATCTTAATAATTCTGCATAGAATCTATTAAGACCCTGACAACGCGAAACATCCTAGACCATAGTGATGGAGTACTTCTCACTGCTGTATTACTATTTTGTATGAACAAAATTGTGCAAAACTAATTTGGAAGATGAATATATGTGTGTTGGCGTAAGTAATACACGTTGTTCCGGTAACGCCCCCCCTTTCCCGCGTCCTTTTCCCTTCTCCAACAAAAATAAGACGGCAAGCAACGAAGGATATGGCGCAAGCAAAATTATCTTCAGCGAAGCTAACGCGATTGCGTAAAGCGATGAGAAACCTTAGCAGTTTCAAGCTTGCACGTCACGTTATTTAGCCACGCGACTCTTTCTTCTTGCAGGCACTGCTGCTGCGTCATTTCAGCCGCACGAATACGTCAATTCTTGCTCTTCCTTCCTACGTCACGTAACGCGGAAATGCTTGTGTTGCCGGCACGTTCGTTTATTGTGAATAGCCATTGATAGTTCCTTCGTGGCCCTGCCTAGATCCATCTCTTAGCCTATTCTAATTTCTGACTCCTTGCAACAGTTTGAGGCCTATTAAGTCAAGTTTTATTTTAATGCGTATAAAAAATATGACAGTAGCCAGCAACTTATAATTTCCTTTATATTAATGAAATGTTTTAGACAATCTTCCGAATTCTGGTTTAATGTTGAGTTATCATATGTTACGGTACGTAAAGATACAGGCATGATACATATTTCAAAATTTGATCTGCAAAATGTTTAGATCAACGTGAATACGCAATATATTGCTTCCGGTATGATGGCATAGATGTGCAACGTCAAATCTGTATAATCCCATCACGGTTATCAAGTTACCTATTTTAGCCCTGGGCTTATTTGTGATTATGTTGGTCATTAGTGTTTAGGTGTAAAAAGATGGTTCTCGCTTACCTGGCCCTTTTTAAAATCACCCTATAAAGAGTCTCCACTCTTGATTACATTATCGCAACCCAGTTAAGATGGAAATTATTGTACGTGGCATTTCTTAAGGAAAAGAGATCTTGCAAATTTTTTCTAAAATTCAGCAATAAGACTTACACTTTACAAAAAAAAATTATGAATGCATAACATTTTTGAAAATTTCTTTACGTGCACAAAGTTGGGTTTGTTTGTTTGAAACGGTTATCTTTAAAATTGATGCACTGAGAAGGAATTTCTTTAACATCGATTAGCCCATTTAAACTCCGTGGCTGCAGACTTGGCAGGCAGAGCCNATGCACTGAGAAGGAATTTCTTTAACATCGATTAGCCCATTTAAACTCCGTGGCTGCAGACTTGGCAGGCAGAGCCCTCTACATCGTATTGGAGGAATAAGTTTATTTTCGTGGCATTTTGAATTACACCGCTTGTCTAAGCACTTTGATAATAACGGTTGTTATTACCAGACAACCCAAGCATCAAGAGTAATCAGCTGTCGTAATCACGCCCTATTCTCTTCCACGTTATAAAAATAGTATTTATTTAGTTATATATCGGTAATTCAGGGCATTCTTCGAACTTTCATTTAAATTTGTTAATAGCCATTCTTTTATGTCGGGTTTGTATGGGGTTTCCTAGCTCATGTTTTTTGACACACGATGACGCCACAGAGTACATAAGAATACAGAGGTAAAACGACAGTTTGTACCGCGAACTCCATCCGCACACGCCACCAAAATGGCGTCACTGACCAGCAACACGTCGGAACGTCGTTTGCCAAACAGCGCCTTGNAGAGGTAAAACGACAGTTTGTACCGCGAACTCCATCCGCACACGCCACCAAAATGGCGTCACTGACCAGCAACACGCCGGAACGTCGTTTGCCAAACAGCGCCTGGTAACTTACTCGCTAGCCGAGAACCCAGCCAACCTTCCGCCGCATGCAGTAGCCAGTTAGACCAAAGGCCCGTATCTAGAGCCTCGTGCATCCAATCAGAGAATGGATACGCCCAGTGGCGAAGGAACCGGGTGATCAAGGGGATTACCCCCTCCCCCTTTTTTTAATGTTTAACTAATTCCCTGCCTTCTGCCACCACATTGTTCTTTTTTTCTATGTCTGTCACAAAATGCTTACTGTTATTTTTTCCCGCCCCTGGAAAATTTTGCTTTTTTTCTGTCTGGTTGCTTTTATCTTTTTATTTCATGCGTGAGCCAATCAAGGTATTTTCAAGCATGTGCGCAAAGAGAAAATAATATCCCTGGAACTAATTTGTTTGTGGTTTCGCTGCTGACGTGCTAGTACCGCTCGTGCTCGCTTGAGTAAAAGCAGCATCGCAGTAAAACGATAATCGGCTTTCACGCAGCAAGCAGCGGCATTATTGGTGATATCCAAGCCGTAACCATGTTATTTATATCGACGCAAGTATTAAAAAGCTCACAAGTGTTACATTAATACATTTCGTTGTGATGTGTTTAGATTGAGCGTTGGTTGCGTACTGTGGCTTTTATTGACAGTGTTTGTCCGCCATACTATGTCGCAAAGTAAACTGACCGGATTTTTTAAACGGGATCCGAAAAGAAAAAGCGAAAATGATCGTGTTAGTGATATTGAAAGTGATAGCGTTAATGCTGTCAAAGCCAAAAGACAATGTGTAAACAGCAAGTAAATCCAATAATGAACCTGAGATCGAGGTGTTGTGCTTGTGCAAAAGCAACACTATAATACCACCAGCTGCGCATGAAACTACAGTGACTGCTCATGTAAACAACATTTCCTTGTTTGTGAATATAAGATTAAATGAAGATGAAAAAGTACAGGTAATTCAAAATTCGTGGGTTCCATTAAAAAATTATGCATTCCCCTTAATTGACAGATACAAATATAAAAAAAAGTGAAGCTGGGATTTTTATATCAGTGGCTAGAGGATTTTGATTGCCTTATGGCTATCCTATTCAGAAATTATGATCAAGGGGCTTTTTCTAAATATTGTGTTGTATTTACTGAAACGGGAAGGATAGGCAGACAAGCTTTAGGCCAGTTGATAAAGTCTAAATACAACAATTGGAAGAAGGCCAAGGAAATTTTCGGACAGCATTCAGAATGTATGTACCATATAGAAAGTTTTTTTAAAAGCATTGGACTATTTGAACTTTGTTAAAGACAGATCCCAACATATTATAAACAAAGTTGATAAAGACAGGGAAGAACAAATTGAAAATAATAAGAAGTACTTGGAACCTATTTTTGAGTGCATCATTTTGTGTCAGATAAGAAATATCACTACGTGGCCATCATGATAGTGGTAAAATCGACGTGGGAGACATTGACGACAGAAGTGGCATTAACACAAATGAAGGAAACTTTCGTGCCATCATAAAATATAGAGCTACTGGGAACAATGTTGGGAGGCTGTGATACAGGAGTAGGCCTAAATGCCTAAGTCCTACTACAAAATGAGATAATAGAGCTACTGGGAACAATGTTGGGAGGCTGTGATACAGGAGTAGGTCTAAGTGCCTAAGTCCTACTATAAAAAATGAGATAATTGAGCGCTGCAATGAGATTATTTTGAATATAGTGGTTTCTAAAATCAATGACTCTTAAGTGTTTCTCGGTTTCGTCAGACGAAACAACAGACATGTGAAATGTAGAGCAAGCTGATATTCGTGTGAGATGTGTGAACAGTAGTGGTGAGATAAAATATGACTTCTGCAGTTTTTTGAAACCGACTCTCTGAAGGGGCAGGACTTGGGAGTAATCATTCTTAATGGCCTATTTCAGTGTGGTATAGATTGTGAACACGTAATTGGCCAGGGATACAATAGTGCAGGTAACATGTCAGGTGAATATAATGGTGTACAATTTATCATCAATAAAACATACCCTAAGGCTATTTATGTGCACTGTGCTGCACATTTTCTTAATCTGGCCATCACAAAATCAAGTGAAATTCAAGGAGCGAGGAACTATCTTGGAACTGTGGACAAAATCTACGACTTTTTTTTTAACACTCCTAAGCGAAATGCAGTATTATCAAAAGTAATTGAAAACAGCTATGCCTCCCCAAGTGCACGACCTCTAAAGAGACTTTGTGCTACAAGATGGATAGTCAAGTATGATGTAGTAAATTATTTCATTGAGATGTTAGAATATGCGCTCGAAGCTATAGGAGAAATTTGCAGATGGAATGACACATCATCAACAAATGCAAAAATTGTAATCAATGCAATGGACTTCAAATTTTTTGTATCATTATTTTTAATTAATGAAGTGTTTGGACAAGGGCTGCCCCTATGTAGGCAATTCCAGAAAGAATCCTTGGACTTGAAAGCAGCTGTTACGATTGCCGAAGATGCTGTCATAGAACTAAAAAGAATCAGAGGCCATTCAGAATAATGTGTATAAACAAACGAAGTAGGTGGCAAACTCTCTGGGAGTAGAGGAGTTGGTGAAAAGAATTTCAAAGTTTATAAAAAAAATTGGACAAATATTGTTATAAGAACATTAGAAGATTACTATAGACTGACTATTTGTATACCTTACATTGGTTACTTTATTAGTCAGATAGAATAAAGGTTTGTTAACTACACGCAATTGTTTGATGGTTACGACAGAAAATGTGAGAACAATGTTTGAGCATTTAAAACAATTTTGTGCACCAATGGTTCAAACAAATTCGTACGGTGAGTTGAGAATTTGGAAAACGAGGTTATCAAAGGGAAACATGACGTGTAAAAATGCAATCGAAACTTCGAAAAATTGTGGTTATGAGGTTTTTCCTAATATTTTCAAGCTTCTTCAAATTTTATGCACTCTGCCAGTTTGGACATCCACCGCGGAGAGACCATTTTCTTCACTGAAATAGATAAAAACCTACGTGAGAAATACTACATCTCAATCAAAATTAAATGGACTTGCAGTGCTATCAATTCTCAGAAACATTCCTTTGAGTGCTCGTGAAGTTATCAATGAAATGGCATAATCGGCACACAATATTGTTTTTTAAGGTATGAAATAGTAACGATTGTCTTGATCGTTAACTAAATAACATGATTGAGTGTATACTTTTGTGATAAAGTTCTGTCAAAATATTTCATTTTCATTACAATTGAATAGCCTTGTATAAATACAGATATTTGTATTTTTTTATATTGATGAGTTTTCTTCTAATTCTTGTTTACTAATTAATAAAATATATTAGTACCTTAGCATTTTCAATGAGCTTAAAATACACTTAAATAACACCATATTGAACGTCGATAGTTATAAATTTTCCCGAGGGGAAAAATCTTTTCGACCCCCCCTCCACCCCCATCAAATCTTTTCAATCCCCCATCCCCAATCATCAACTTTATATCCTCGCCAGTCAAAAATCGTTCCTATGCCACTGGGTACGCCTGCATAAAAATAACCGCCATGCCACTTCGTCTCTGTGCAGTTACCTATTCTGCATCTTAAGGTCAGTGCCTACCGGCTGGCAGCTGCGAAATTTAAATATAAAATCCTATGTTAAGGAAATTTCGCCTCCGTGCGGTAATTTTAATGATAGGCGTTTCGAACAGAATGTATTATTTGCCAATTTTTTAGGAGAAGATCCTTACGAGCGTATATTTTCAATCAAGATATGCAATATGTAATTTTCTGTAAAACATAAATTTTTAAAATTCCTTGCAGACAGGCTACATATGTTTTGGAAACATCTCAGCTGTATGGAAATTCTTCTAAAACATTAGCGCGGTATACATTTTGTTTGAAACGCCTATTTTTTTTTAATTAACGCGCCGAGGCGAAATTTCCTTAACATAGGATTTCCTATTTAAATTTCGCAGCTGCGAGCAGGCAGGTAGTGCCCTTAACATTGAGTCAGAAGTTTGACATCTATAATTCTAGCCACTAAAATCTATTTTAGTTTTACTTTGTTCTCGTANCTTAACATTGAGTCAGAAGTTTGACATCTATAATTCTAGCCACTAAAATCTATTTTAGTTTTACTTTGTTCTCGTAAGATAATGTATTAGCTCATTGGTAATGTAGGTGTATAGTTTCGTAATAAACTCATAGCTACGCTTAATCGACACACGAGTAAAGCGAAAACGGTGTAAAGATATAATAATGAGCATGATATGTATATGTTTACCANACGCTTAATCGACACACGAGTAAAGCGAAAACGGTGTAAAGATATAATAATGAGCATGATATGTATATGTTTACCAAGGATTCCAAAAGTGCTCATCAGTATAATTATTGTTTGTAGCGGCAGTAGCAGAAATAGTGGTAATATTTACTATTCCCTGCTTATGGTTCATAGCTTTCCGATGTTCACCGTTTAATAATAGAAGAACAACTGTAGGAGCAGTTACACAGTGTTATTGTCTTCAGGGGTTTTCTTTGCAATAGCAGGATCAAACAAAAGCAGTTGGCGGTAGTCAGCTGTTCGAGCACTAGTCACAAAGCATAGTTTGTTACACCTGCCCCTCGCGTGGGTCAAACAACGATGTTTTTCCCCATTCGAGTTTCGCGGCAAAATAGCGTAGGATACGTTGAACTGTGCATTTGTCAAGACCAGAACTACACGTGGTCATTTCTTCTGGTGCAGGATAAGGATACACTACGTAGGCACTGAAAGTAGTGACCAGAAAGCGCGCGGCTAGACAATGGTCGTACATCTAGTCAGATTACTCGTACATGTCGCTAGAGGCGTACTCGAGTTCGTGATAAAAGGGGGTCTTATTAAATATAAAAGAACTACATTTAATTTCTTAATATATTTACAATGTTACAAAAACAACCAACACNAGGGGGTCTTATTAAATATAAAAGAACTACATTTAATTTCTTAATATATTTACAATGTTACAAAAACAACCAACATATACGGTATAGCAGCAATAAACTGCCTGCCTATCTGTACTATTTCACTTATTATACTATCAGCGACCGTAACGTTTNATACGGTATAGCAGCAATAAACTGCCTGCCTATCTGTACTATTTCACTTATTATACTATCAGCGACCGTAACGTTTAATACCAATCTCAATTCTAGTTAAAGTCCTTATGGTTTCTATATACTAGCTATATGCACTTTATTCTCACTTGTTATTTACACATGTAAACCCAAAATGTCTACTGCCATACATTAATACCAAATGCCTTCCACTCCCGTATCCTGTCACAAATTACNACATGTAAACCCAAAATGTCTACTGCCATACATTAATACCAAATGCCTTCCACTCCCGTATCCTGTCACAAATTACCACAATCCAGCCTGTCATCTCCCTTTCTCTCTATTCCCGATGCACGTAGGCTACACCCGCTGGTCACTGTCGCCCTTTGCTCCGATAGTACTACACACATGGCGCTAATGGCCGTCCACGACTCCAAAAACTCTTTGTTCAGGGGCACACCGCAGCTTATACCGCTGAGCCGACCTGGTCCTGAAAATTCTTTGCACCACGAGGGCAGCGTATNACATGTAAACCCAAAATGTCTACTGCCATACATTAATACCAAATGCCTTCCACTCCCGTATCCTGTCACAAATTAACACAATCCAGCCTGTCATCTCCCTTTCTCTCTATTCCCGATGCACGTAGGCTACACCCGCTGGTCACTGTCGCCCTTTGCTCCGATAGTACTACACACATGGCGCTAATGGCCGTCCACGACTCCAAAAACTCTTTTTTCAGGGGCACACCGCAGCTTATACCGCTGAGCCGACCTGGTCCTGAAAATTCTTTGCACCACGAGGGCAGCGTATNTTCAGGGGCACACCGCAGCTTATACCGCTGAGCCGACCTGGTCCTGAAAATTCTTTGCACCACGAGGGCAGCGTATATCCCAGGACATTCAATCCTCCAAGAACGGGAGCGGCACGAATCCCCATAGCTTTATCGCGGCACGTATCAAGTGGTACGTGGAGGCTTATTTGTAATTGCGTGCTCATCTATAGTTTACCGTGATACCCTTGAAACACTGCGCTTCGCACGCCCGTGGGGGAAGGCAAGGGAAAAGGTGCGGAGCGGCTACATGTAACAATACTGCTCAGTGTTCGAAAATTTCCTACCGACTAATGTGCCGCGAAATTTACTAGACCTGCCGCAAAACTTTAGGATTATTTCTCTTTGCTTGTGAACGTGATTTTTTTTTATTTATATTAATTTTGAAACAAAGACAAAAGGAAGAATAATTTATATCCTAAATCAGTTCATAGCTTAAATTAAACCATTTGATTTATTATTGAGAAACCAGAGTTGACCGAGTTTTCTGTAGTGTTGGCAAACTCTTACATAAACGCACAGACGATAGAGCGCAGCAGAAGATTATTGCGGCAAGAAATAGTGCAATACAAATATGTTTATTTTTCTAACACTTTGACAATCAGTTAACAATTTGGTTGACTTCTATATTACCATTTCCAACCGACCACCAGGCACGCTTACCCCACAGTAAAACGTTCATTACTGGCCAGCTCTCGATCAATATAATGCCGAATTGAAAGTGTCCCAATCAAATGTTATTTTATACATAGAATATTATACAACCCAGCCTGTTAATTTGAGTAATGTACGCTTTGTGTGTTTCTGGCGTAATATTACGTTGCAGAGAACGTTAAGAAAACAGCTGGTGAAGTAATATATATTCCTCCATGTCTTCAAAGAACGCGGGTGTAGAGATGTTATGGCAAAACAACACAACTCAGTTAAATTCAGGTGACGTAATACGTCGGCAGCACTCAAAGTATTAAATCGACATAGACACAAGACTTAATTTTACGTAAGGCTTGAATGTGCCAAAGGCGAAAAATTAACCGAGCTCGGATTTTGCATATTCACCTAGCACGGAAGGCTAACATCATTGTTGACGGGTTCGTTCAGAAACCGTCCGTGCGTTATAGGCTTAGACTTTAAATAGAAAATGTATTTTGTTGTGATGTTTGCACGAAGGTTGCAGTGAAGGTACGCGGATATTTAAACTATTATTAAGGGCATGCGTCATTGAAATACTTTCTTATAGTCCAAAAACCTTCAATGTAAAGAAAAACAACTAAGACACAAATTAATAACAATAGAAATATAAACTAGTCAGTAGATAAGTACACTATATTGCATTCACGGTTACTTCACACTTTTCTGATAAGATACTTTTATCTTAACAGAACTATAAAACGCTTGTGATACATTGCATATTTACAAAATAACCGAACACATCATATATGGNCTTTTATCTTAACAGAACTATAAAACGCTTGTGATACATTGCATATTTACAAAATAACCGAACACATCATATATGTGGTGATTTTTCAGAGGTTTGATTCAAAACGTGTGAAGATACCGCGGATAGACTATACTTGGTTTTTATGACGGCCACTGCTGAAAATTCACTCCAGCAGAGATAGGAGTTTGCAAAAGAAATTAATATCATTGCTCTCCTGTTCAAGTTCGGAAACTCCTCTCTTACTNCCTGTTCAAGTTCGGAAACTCCTCTCTTACTTAATATCAGAATGTTAGCAATTCCTTGGAGGAAAATTTGCTTATAGAGGAGATTCCGATAAAAATGCTGTGAGTTATTCTTTTGCTGCTGTGCTGAATTCCAAAGGAGCATCACTACTGAAAGGATTTTGAACCCACTGAAACCNCTTTTATCTTAACAGAACTATAAAACGCTTGTGATACATTGCATATTTACAAAATAACCGAACACATCATATATGGGGTGATTTTTCAGAGGTTTGATTCAAAACGTGTGAAGATACCGCGGATAGACTATACTTGGTTTCTNACGTGTGAAGATACCGCGGATAGACTATACTTGGTTTTTATGACGGCCACTGCTGAAAATTCACTCCAGCAGAGATAGGAGTTTGCAAAAGAAATTAATATCATTGCTCTCTTGTTCAAGTTCGGAAACTCCTCTCTTACTGAATATCAGAATTTTAGCAATTCCTTGGAGGAAAATTTGCTTATAGAGGAGATTCCGATAAAAATGCTGTGAGTTATTCTTTTGCTGCTGTGCTGAATTCCAAAGGAGCATCACTACTGAAAGGATTTTGAACCCACTGAAACCTGTCAGAGTTTTCAGGGAAGTACTTTTCAAAATTAACTCTTGCTCAGATAAGTTCGCATGTGGGAATAGTGCCGGACGATGCCGCTGGTCGGCGGGTTTTCTCGGGGATCTCCCATTTACCCGGCTCCTTCATTCCGGTGCTCCTCCATAATCACCTCGCTTCACTCTCATAGGCTCTCAAGACCACGATGTTAAGAGCAGCCCAAAACTCTTCACTCACTCACTCAGGTAAATGTAAACAATATCCGTTTAAAGTATATTTCATTTTCTGTTATAAAATGCTTAGTAAATTTCTCCTCCATCATTGATTCTTCTCTTCCGAAGAGAAAGCTTAATTTATTTTCGAAGGCCGAACATTTGTCAATAAGCTGAATCAAGTGAGTTTCATTTCCTTGCAGAGACTTATTCAGCGAGTTCAAATTTTCAAATATATCACATACGTTAAAAGTAAGTCAGTGTCCTGAAAACACTTAGCACTGACAAGCAATGACATCTTCGTCAAGATAAGAATATAGTTCTCGCCTATGTTAAAAAATCGCGATAGTACATTTCCTCTGGACAGCCATTGAGTGCTACTATAAAATAAGAGAGATGTAAGCTTAGCCCCAATGTCATGACACATTTGATTGAAAAATCTAACTTTATGAATTAGAGTTTTAATAAAGTCCACTACATGTATTATAGTATGCAGGACTTCAATAAAATCATCACTCAAATGCTGTGAAGCAAGTGCTTCCTAATGGATAATACAGTATGCTCAAACAGCATATCGGGAACTTTGGCGTGGATGAGTGTTTGTAGGAAAATGTAACAGCCTGACATTAAACGACCTCCAACGATCCACACTAACACAATGAGTCCAGTCTATTTTTTTTTCACCATGAAGTTGTCCACAATAGCAAACAAAATGATTCCCCAAACATAGTGAGACTCCATTATCAATAGCACAGGTAAAATTAGTTTTTCTGCAATCGTATAGGTTGAGATGAGTTGAGAGATTTGAACGACTCTTAACAGCAAGATCTTGAGAGCCGATGAGGGTGAAATAAAGTGAGAATGGAGCAGCACCGGAATGCAAGGGCAGTGAAAATTGGAGATCCCCGAGAAAACCCTCCGACCAGCGTCCAGCACGATTCCCACTTGCAAAAATCCAGGAGTGAATCGGCTGGGGATTGAACCTGGTTCGCCTTGGTAGGAGGTGAGCAGGCTAACCACTCAGCCACCACGGCCCCCAAATCGTATGGAGTTTCTTACATTTTGCTGCTCGGTAAGCTACCTTGTAGGACGCTAGAAGATCTTTATTCCAGATAGTCGCCTGCACTGAGAAAAATATTTAATTGATTCAAACAAATTTGCATGCTGTTGCTAATGAGGTGCAATGCCCGTTCCCAGANCTCGGTAAGCTACCTTGTAGGACGCTAGAAGATCTTTATTCCAGATAGTCGCCTGCACTGAGAAAAATATTTAATTTATTCAAACAAATTTGCATGCTGTTGCTAATGAGGTGCAATGCCCGTTCCCAGAGCCTCACGCAGCCAATCAGAGAATGGTTTCGCCCGCTCAAAGGAACTGCCACGCCATTTCTTATCTTCGCGATCCAGGCTAAATTCAGAAACCGGCCAGCATTCCATTTGCCTACACGTCAAATGGAAGGCGAGGGATGTCATAGAAATAACACAGGCATTGAGCTCGGCGCGGCTCGCGTGCACACCTTGCTTTGTCGCGTGTTTCAACTGCTACGTGAAGAAATGCGATAATCCCAGCCGGGCCTTAGATACACACACGCTGGTGTCGCGACGTCGCATTATCACAGTCGCCGCCCGACTGTCAACCGTCAACCAGTTTTCTAACCGGTCGTGACAGTCCCTGAGGGGTGTTCTTCGCTGCACGGTAGCGCAAGGCACGTTCTGCAGTGACACGGACGCGCTTATGTAACACGGACAGCGATACAACAACCAGTTCTTTGTGCAGCTGTTTCGTAGTCCCAATAAGCCTACAGCATGTATAAGACTAACATATATAGGCTGTTCACGGTAAAGTGAGCACTTTTGAGGCGCTAATTACTTTTTTCTTTCAGCCATGTTTTATCCTATAACCACCTTTTCAAATAAACATTGCCACGCAGGTACTAAACCCAGTGTGTATATTCCACCGCACTCGGAAGTCAACGTCTAAGGCTAAAATAAAATATATTTATTGACTGTTATTCCAAATGAGAGGGCTTTCATATATGCTCACACACAGAGACGAAACGGCGTACCCACTCTCTGATTGGCAGCACAAGCAAGACTCTGGGAATGGGCCTTGGGAGGCCTGGCTACTGGCTACCGCGTGCTCTGCGAAAGGTTCTTTAATTGTCTGGGCTGCTGGTTGGCAAGTAAACTGCCAGCAACTGGTTTGCGAATGTCGTCGAGACATGTTGCTGGCAAGTGGCGCTATTTTACTTCCGTGTGCGGCTGGAGTTGGCGGTTTAAGCGGCTGTTTCACTTCGATATTCTTAGGTACTCTGTGCTTTTGTGCTTTAAATAACGATTGGTTCAGTACAACGCGGTGGTGTAGTAGTCAGACTACTCGCCTCCCACCAAAGTGAACCGGGTCCGATTCCCGGCGGGGTCGCTCCAGGATTTTCGCAAGTGGTAATCGTGCCGGACGATGCCTTTGGTTGATGGGTTTCCTTGGGGATCTCCCGTTTACCCCGTCTTGCGTTTCGGCACTACTCCTCACTCCACCCTCATCGGCTCTTAAGGCCTCGATGTTTAGAGCCGCCCAAATCTGTCCACTCCACTAACAGAACAAAATGAATTTTGCGCCATGTGCGATGGGCAAACCGACACAACATGCTCCGTGTGATGGTTGCAGCAAACCTCACTCCAAAGGTTAAGAAAAATTTGATTAACTGAGATAATCCCGCAAGGTGAGCGTGTATTGTGCGCGATGCACCACCTTGCATTTAATATACACATTTGACGCAGTTCCAGTTATGCATGGGCAGGGCCACATGTTTTTCGCGAAAATATTTACGCAAAGGTTAGAATGGAATGTCCTATGGCTAGAGATGATGGAAAATCCGCGAAAATGTTTTGAGTCAACATATTATCTATAACACTCTTAACTAGTTTATTCTTTCATGATTGGATAAACAAGGTTTTGACTCGGCTAAGTNCAACATATTATCTATAACACTCTTAACTAGTTTATTCTTTCATGATTGGATAAACAAGGTTTTGACTCGGCTAAGTTGTTTGCAGACCAATCACGAATGTTCTGCCCTATAATATCAAATATTATTGGCCCAGTGAAATGGGGGTAGTAGCTTCATAAATGCATGATAGCCAATAAGGAAAGAAAAGCTGTCGGACATGTTTAAAGCACGTTGGATCCTAGCAAACAGTCAACTTTTCACGAGATAAACTATCATCTCTACCTTTGGCATACGTGCAGTTTTCCTTTGGAATGTGTGGAAGTTAAAATCATCCAATCACGATAGTGGATTTGAGGTCTAATATTTGGGAGTACAAGTAGTACTGAAATATATTCGCGAAAAACAGTTGGTCTAGGTGTGGGGAATAAAATCAGAATTCTAAAGCATTTTTAGGGCCAAACCTCTGAAAAATGCCTAAAATTGAAGTTTCGTACACTTGTAGAGTCGAATGTGCTTAATAACTAGGGACGCCCGATTTTCGCGAAAAAAAATTTCACTATCTGTTGTATTTCATAACAGTTTAGCTCAGATAAACTTTCGTCATTAGATGATTTACGTGTTGCGTGTCTTAGAAGTCTGCCGCCAATCACATCGAATTCTGATTGGCCATTCAATAAAGGCAATGTCTTCTCGAAAAGACATGCCACCAATAAGAAAAATAAAACTGTCGGTGTGCCCATAGGGTACTGAAATCTAGCACGTGCAAAATTTTTTTTCGCAAAATTCGGGTGTCCCTATTAATAACATATAAAAACTTAAACGCAGATAAACCTTGTGATTAACGTTGAAAATGCGCAACAAAGACACAAGTGACATATTTGTGCACAGTTCCACCAAAATGCTCTTCCGCTCGCGTAATGCTCAGCATACAGTTTCGACCAATTGCTTAAAATAATCTACAAACGTATATCTACGTAAACATGTCAAGACGTTGCAGAAAATTTGAAAATGAAAGTAAACTGTAAAGCAATAAATCGAGTCAAATATTTTAGTCCCAGGCGCAGGAATCCGGTTAGGTTTTTTTTTTATTTAGTGGAAGGGGGTAACCGTAGGTAAAAATACCGCCAATGTGATTTTTTACCTATTATTTTAGCTTGAAAACGGTATAGCTGCGAAGTGGGTAGCATATCCCGTCGACTCGAACGCTCGTTGTAGTGTGCCAGGTTTTGCGCCGCGGCCAATCTGACTTAGAGAGAGATAGAGAGAGAGAGAGAGAGAGAGAGAGAGAGAGAGAGAGAGAGAGAGAGAGAGAGAGAGAGANAGAGAGAGAGAGAGAGAGAGAGAGATGCTTCCTTGCGCTCCCTCTCGACGTCTTAATTTTTTATCAGCTTGGCTGCTCGCCCTCTTCACTATACTGTTTGGAATTGAATATAAGGTGTTTGGTATCTTTTTCGTGAAAGTTCCACATATATTTAGCACAAGTTTAAGTCATACAGGCGTAGCTAAAAATACGTAGGCCTATAAATTACATAGCTAATCATTTTTATTACAAATAAATAGAAGAAAATATGCGAGCAATGAAAAACAAAGCAAAAGTAGGTAACGTGTCTATTAACCACTTAAGTAATTTTAAACACCGAAATTTAATTATAAATTTTGATTTTGATAAAATTTTTATTGAATGTATTAATTGTACGTCAAGTAGCATGATACTGTGTTGCTAATAAAGCTTAAAGTTATCAATATTGTTATTTTTGGACAGTGGATACATATTTAAATCGCTATCATGAAAGCGAATTGTTCTTAAACTAAGAAAAGTAGGTTAATTTACTATAAATTATTTATAACATGTAATAAGCGTCAATTAAATATAATTACACAGGAATATAAAATAAACTGTAAGGCGTCTATTATCCTTAAAAACGCCAAATAATGTACTGCATCAGGTAACCTATCTAACACTCATGTTAATTACTTGCATTATGCTTCCATTCCCACACACAGGAAAAAGTCTAATGTTGCGATAGAAAAATTACTCTAGACACATTTCTTTCAACGTTCATTTTCTATAGTAAAATTAATAATGTTGGTGATAAAGTTAATAATGTTAAATATTTACAATATGTTATGTTCCTATAATGCACTTATAATGTTGAATTATACATGTTAACAACGCCCCTAAGTAATGTTGCCACAACCAAACGTTTTATTTCGTTAAATATTACAGGAAGAACAAAATATTTGTGTTACTACGACATTAAAAGAATGACCAGCCAAAACCAGTTTACACTGGCTTGACATTGTAAAATAGCGTATGCTAGTGAACAGCGGTAAACTCGTAAAATGAAACCACTATATTTAATTTTTAAATCATAGAATTATAACTAAAATTTACTTAGATCAACTTTCAAAAATTGCAAAGCAACTTGCGAAGGTCAGATATGAATATATTTCTAGAGCATAAAGTATTTCCATATAACGAAAGAATACTGCATTTAGCATTATATATAGTGCACAATATAAAACGAAATGAGATTTGTCAGAATGGAGCAGTTGGAATGATCATAGATTTCGTGAAATGAGGTCGTTTGACAGACAAGGCGCGAGTTCGAATATCTCAACCGATTCAAATTTTTTTCCTCGAAGGTAACTTTCCACTGAAAAAATAGTTGTACTTAATGTATTTTAAATCGGAATTTTGTTTCAAAGCAAAGGTATTGAAAGAAAAAATGTTAACGCAAGTGTTAACATCACTTCCACACAACAATTGTTTTGCCTCAACAAAAAATAAACCATCTAAATGGCGATAGAACGGTACACTAATAGCACGACAGTATATTACATTAAAAGCAACATTAATTACTGACGGCTTGCAGAAAAAAAATAATTACTGTTCTTTTAATATTAATACTATTGGCACAACATAAAAATGTGATGTGTTAAATTTATTTTTCTACCTTCAGTACTGTACGTAAATGGGCAGCATATTTAAGAAATGAATTTTAAATTTACATACAAGCATCTGAAGAGAATTTAAATTCAAAGCTTGCTTGCGTAACGGCCAGCAGTCACACTGCAGCTTCCAGGTGTCAATATTTTCAGCAAATAACTCTCATAAGCCAGAGAGATCAGCTGATTAGTATTTGCACCTAAAAACTATAGTATGTATGCTAACAAATTTCCGTTCAGTCGGGCACTTAAATTACACCAAAGCAGCTCATTTGTATCTCCGACTAACAAACTACCACGGAGAGAATATATTAATTTATCATAAGGGAGGTTCACTGTCCGAAGAGGAAATAAATTCTGGTCTGGAGTGCGGACCAATATGATCGTAGAGCAAGATTTAATGCGGTCAATGCAAATTGGTATGACAAGGGATTGTGACCTGATTCTGTCGCACACCTGAACAACGTGTTGAGTTGCGGGGTTACCGTATACGAAGGGACAGCAAGGATCTGTTGAAGAGTCCACTGCAAAAATGATGGATGTCACTATTTAGTGAAAAATGAGTTAAAGGTGGCAATGCAGTGCTCTGTACGTGTAGAATATACCACAGGATTCCCATAGCAAAAACAGTGATAGCCACGGTGAAACAGACTATATATCGGTACACTGCAAGAACGCTAGATGTCACACTGCCAGGGAAAAAGGCAATTAGCAACGGCCAGACGAAGGGAATGTGCTAATCTGCAGACCATGTTGTACTCGGACATCCAGACAAATAATGGTATATATTTAGTTTTATACATATTTAACCCGTTTTCCTAATCATCCCAGGCAAAAAAAAAACGCTCAGGTTGAAGTTTAGATATGTATACATTAGAATATTCACCTTTCTCAAAAACGGTGTTTTCAACTTTTATTCGTTCTCTTGCAAAATTCATTCCTGGTGACATCCATCATTTCTGCAATGGACACTTCATGTTTCTTGGCTTCGTACGCATTCCTCTTTTATACAGAGTGATGGCATCCCAGATGTAGCTACAGGTGCGACTGGAGGTCCAAAAGTAAACTGCGATAAATAAAGGAAAGTTGGACAAGCTGCCGTGCAGAAAATTGTTGGAAACAATTTTAGAAAACTTTGCCTGAAACTTTGTGACAAAGCAAGGGATGATCTCAGTCGATGAATTTTTTAATACTATCCTTCTATTATTGCGCACGTGTCGTAAGTACGTTATCTAACGGGATCGTTGCCTCTTATGTGCTTATTTAAAAAATAAAATTTTTACTGCATTTGTGTCGTAGGCAATGGAGATCCAATCAAAATTCAAATTCAGTTTTACCACACCATTGCCATTCAACTCCAGAAACGACATTCCGTTTTGTGTTTGGCGTCTCTTTTTTTGAGCTTCCGTGCACTGTAGACCACGCGTAAAGAAAAACGGACGCGCAATACGTAAACGAAACGATATGACAAAATCAGATGAATTTTAGCTACTTTACAATAGACAGAAATGCAATCATCTGCAACCCAATAGGCACTTATATAGATAATATACGTACTTAGGCCTGTGCGTACACAGACGGGTATACAACAATTCCGGTCGCGCAGACTACATTTCTAATAGCATTTTTATTTTTATTGAACTGATTTATTGGAATGGACATTACACTAATGACGCACTTATGAAAATGTAGCATTGAATACGGTTAGTAACAAAATGCACAGGGACGTATTTCTTAGCCATTGCGAAAGATTAACAATGACGCGATAGGGTGGTAACTTTCTAACACACTCAGGTAAGGACGCAACGCACAGCGATTACATAACAGAAAAACTGGCAATTCTATTGACTTTCTGGGAATTCCAAATTAGAAAAATTTAATGCTGTATTCTACTGTGAAGTGTTATCATTCCTGCAAAAATGGTACTTTCCGCTATATGTAATATGTCTCCACCATATGAGATTTAATTCTGACAGTTTTAAGCGAAAATCCGATGAGTTAACAGCGATAGTTACTGTAGAACTTGTCTAGAGGTCTAGATTACAATGACTTCGCGTTATACGTAACACGGATCGCATTAAGCATTCGCGTGTATTATGATGAGCAGCAGTGATATTTCGCGAAAGAATTTCGAGACAAGATACAGTCCAAATCACTGTAGGGTCGTCCAGCTTCTTTGATTGGTTAAAATATGTTCTGGCCCGTGTTAACCGTTTGCGCACGAATCACGAAGGTTCAGTGTCGGAGTTACTTAGTCCTGGGTGGCTTGGTCAAAGACGGACACGGCACCAGCAGCCAATGGAGGTATAACAACAGCTGAGGTGTGTATATAATATTTAAGTCTACTGTGTGCTCCGATTTCTACGCGAAAAGTCACTGGCCCTAATTATGATCCATCACATAAGCTCGTACACTTAATGTGCTGAATAACAATGTCGGGAAAAAAGAATTGCTAGTTTTCAGATCAAAAACTCTGACAATTTAAGTTATACCGGCGTGTCTGTGACACAAATCTGATGCGGCGAAGAACAGACTGCATTAAGTTCGGCGTTCGTAATGTGTACCTTCAGGAATAAAATTTACCTGGGAGATGCAGACATGTTTTGCGCGTATACGGGAATAAATAGTGAGCAATATAAATTTAAAAATTAGATTGGGTTTCGTAAAGCAATAAAACCTGCAAACTTGATGCTAAACATTTGTAATTTCAGGCAAACGCTTTCTTTATTTTTGAAGAACATAATAAATTCCAGAAGTGCAAAATCTCTTTAATCCTTTACTAATTAACGAACAAAGTCATCCTATCCGAATTAATATCAAAATTTCGTTCTCCTTTCCTTGCTCTATAGGTAAAATACGTGTGTAAATGACAATGCGAAAATAAAATCAAATACGTGAAAAGCAAACATTATGCAACTTCGTCCCTGCAAGAACACGTGTACAACAGAGTCACGGAAAGAGTAGGATCGCATAAAAGTTAGATAATGACAAAGCTTACTTTATGTGAACGCACAGTACGTTTGACGTTACATGGAACTATCGCATACGTAAAGGTGTAGCCGGCTGTCGTAAAAGTGTTAGGTATAATGCTGGAGTCAATATACCCCGACGAACCCGACACGTGACAGCCCCGACATGACGAGCAGCCAATGAAAAGCAAGACACTGCGACGTCAGTCCATCAAAATCACAGCCCCGACAGCCCGACAAAAGTAGGTTATATTATATTTTCTACTTTCTATTGTGTCGGGCTCGTCGGGGCACTTAAAGAATTTAAATATAACGCTGCAAAACAAAATTTAGCGCGTATTTCCTTACTGTAGTAAATAATAGACTAACTTCGGTTTGTTTTTAAATAAATTCATTTTCTCGCAAGAATTGAAATGTTGTTCACTTAAGTGTGAGTTTTAAATCGTAAATATTGACTTTTTTAAGGATAACTTGCCGTTTTATGATTTCCCAACAACCAAGTACCACACTTGTCGGGCAGACATGTCGAGGTATTGTGAACACTGAATAAAATATCATGTAGAATTTCGTGAGTGTGTGCGCGCGCGTGTCCGACAAAACTCGGGGCCCGTACGTGGAAAGGCAAGTTACGCCTCGCCTGTGCTTACTGATATCGATTTGTTTTAGAGGTCACTTCAATGTCAGCGGAAAGGGAAGAGAAGGACGTGTAGAGGGGCGGGCTAGGTCGTTGAGGGCGGCTTGTTACGCGGGGGAAGGGAGTGGAAGCATTTCTGGCTCATGGAATGAGGGAGGGAAGGATTGGAAAGGGATGGAGAAAAAAAAATGTCGGCATGGAGGGAGGGAACGACAGGCCGCTGTACTGGACAGAAAAGTACGACGAAGAGGAAGAGACAGATGATGGGAAAGGCATGGTGAGAAGTAGAAAAGAGGGGGAGTGGGGGAAGTAAGTCGCAAAGTGACCTCCTCCGTAATGTATCATTTCCTGTCTTGGATCAGCATCTGTTGACCGCGGCCGAATGCGGTAGGGGAATGTCTCCTGCATTGTTCTTTTCAGGGTGTTCTTTTCGCACAGCGAGGTGCAGGCTGGGTTCTCGTGTGNTAGGGGAATGTCTCCTGCATTGTTCTTTTCAGGGTGTTCTTTTCGCACAGCGAGGTGCAGGCTGGGTTCTCGTGTGTCACATGCTCACCACAAAATATGTCCCCTGCAGGAGCGGAGAAAACAAATGCAAAGAAAAAAAACCTCCCAACGCGCTCTTCTTTTGTCGCTGAAAGGTGAGAGGCCAAAAAACAAAAACACGCCAGAGTAGCGTGTCGTTTCATTCCGTTTCACTCCCTTGCTTCCTCTGAGCGGTTATTTTTTTACTTCACCGGCGCGCTGTGCGGCAGCCAGGGACTGTCACGTGCAAGAATTCCTGTCTCGTGCCGNGGTTATTTTTTTACTTCACCGGCGCGCTGTGCGGCAGCCAGGGACTGTCACGTGCAAGAATTCCTGTCTCGTGCCGCTCAAAGCGAACGCGGAAGCGCGAGCCCTGCTCCTTGCTTGCTGTTTTGCGTGTCCCAGCTTTTAGTCCTCTAAAATGTGTGTTATTTAAGATAAATATAAAAATATCATACGAATACGTGATATAGAATTTACGACTCGTAAAAATGGTGACGTTATAGATGCGCACTGCTGGAAAACCACAGTGTATAGTTTGAGGTTTTTACACTTTTGAAAACTTGAAAATGAAACTTTACGTTCCCATTCATTTTACGAGATCGCCGATAGCTATACAATACAAACAAATAGTGAAAATCGGTACTGCAATCTTCCTTAAAATGCAAATCTTTTTATGTAAATCTCCATATAGGAATGTATTTTATTCACCTATTCCTAAAATAAGTCATCGCCATTTATATATAAATTAAATTTCAGTCAACTTATGAAATTTTTTTTTACATTTGTAGGTATTAATTCACGTGTGTTTTTTTTCTTCGCATTGCATTCGTTATGTTGTTATGTTATTTTGACAAGACAATATGACGACGAACTTGGCTTAATAAGTTATCCCGAAATGAACACCGTCTCACATAAAAACAAATACAAAGTTCTTCCACCTAACATCTTGCTGATTCTCGCA
This sequence comes from Clitarchus hookeri, assembly GCA_002778355.1. Lineage (NCBI taxonomy): Eukaryota > Metazoa > Arthropoda > Insecta > Phasmatodea > Phasmatidae > Clitarchus > Clitarchus hookeri. The sequence goes on from NQII01005373.1 coordinate 30,317, forward strand.
TTATTAACTGCGTGACTTTGAATTGAAGTTACAACGTTTCGGAATCGTGACGTTAAGAGTGCCCGACTAAGACTGACTGTTTCGTTGGGCCACGTTCCATAAGAAACAAGATACCTATTAGCAAACGCGAGGTTAAATGTTAATTTTTAGGTTAGCCTACTTTCCGAAGGAAAGAAAGGCTTATGAGATCACATGTATTCTGTACCATATAAGAAGGCCACTTTTTGACAGCTCGGCGAAAGTAGCGCCACTTTTTACATCTGACTACGTANTTCTGTACCATATAAGAAGGCCACTTTTTGACAGCTCGGCGAAAGTAGCGCCACTTTTTACATCTGACTACGTATCCTTCCGCCATCAGTTGGTCCGTCACGTCGGCGCTGTATTTTTTATCAACACGCTGTCAGCTAATCCACTTATCATTGTACTGTAATGCTAAACAAATTTTACTTTAAGATATTTTAAGACTGACATCTGTCTAAAAATATAAGTAGGTTATAAAAGTAAAAATATAAAATGTTTTAAATAATCAGATATTTGATAACTATTTTTTAATTTGTTCGAGATAGTGAATTTGGGTTAAAGTTTGCGAGACGGTCAGTTGTATATATTATTACACTTTTGACGTTATAGTTAATATATTCGAGTTGGAAATATGTGAAGTGGAATAACGTTAGAATTGCTTAAAAACCATTCACGCCTGTCTCACTTTCTATGGAATCAAGGAGATGGGTTTCGAGAGAACAATATGGCGTATAATTTACGTAGACGAACGATTACCGGCCGAATATAAATGACTTTTACTCCAAATCATTGTACATTAAATATATGTTACTTTAAAAATTAAGCAGAGCTCGTGGAAAAATATAACTATTGGCATCTGTTTGTAAATTCGTTATATATCGCGCAGGAAAGAGGTTCATTGATTGCTGGTAATAGTTCGCAAAATATCCGATAGATAGCGCGCAGCACTTCACTGCGAAGTTTTGAGTATCTCTTTTTATGGTCAACAGATAGCGGCTTTTTTAAAGTTGATAATTCTTATGTTACGGGCTGGAAATATATTTCAAATTCTTGTCGTTTCGTCAAATTATTAGAAAAAATAATTCAACAATATTATGCAATATTTCTGTATGCTTTTGGAATTAATATCATGGACGTGTTGAAAGCAAGGTTGGAGATGGATGATACGACGTGAAAAAGCTTTCTGAAGTTAGCACAACTTCAGAAAACTTTTCCACGTCGTATCATTCTATTGTACATTTCATTTTGATCACCTAAACATAACTACATTATCACGAAGTTTAGTTTTTAACACTAACAACCATTGTTTTGTGACCTTGTAAAATAAAATGTACTAATAAATGTAAGAACTCTTTCTTATCCACGTATTTTCTGCTTTTCTGATGTGCATCCGCAATGCGCTCAGAATAGCCAACGTAATTTTAACTTTTGTTCGTTCGTGCATCAGCTGATACAGGATTTTGTAAATGGCGCTTTGTTTGTTTCGTATACCAAACTCACTGACTGTCAGAAAGTGGCCTTCTTATACGGTATGGACCATACCTTCTGTGCCTGTGTGTGAATGAGTGTCTTTGTGTGCGTGCGAGTGGGTGTGTCCACCGCCCTTTCTATTTTTTGAACGCGTGGACCGAATTTCACCAAACTTGGTACACTTGTAGTAGTTAGTGAGGAAAACTGACTTTTATAGTTCTCGACTAGGTTAGGCTCATACATTCAAAATTGCTGCCATTTTAAAATCCAGGGTGATATGTCATCTGGAGAACTATTCAAGCGATTTAAACCCAGTTTCGTATGCTTGCAGAGCATCGTTATAACATTTAATTTTGGGAAGGTTATGGTTCTTGGTCCACCATTTTGGATAAAAGGAGCAAATGAAGAAACAAATTTTTTTCTTTATATCTCGGAAACTATTAACCCAATTCTCACGCAATTTGGCAGATACGTAGTACTATAACAGCCCAAGCAAACGTAAGTGATTGAAATTGATTAGGGGCATACTTGCAAAATAGTGGACAAACACATTTTTTAAAAGTTTTATTTGGTATATCTGAAATACCATTTAAACAATTTCGACCAAATTTTGTACACTTAAAGTATATGTAAAGAACGTCATATATACAAACACAAAACCACTTATGTAAGCCATTTTGGAAGATAGCATCATGCGAATAAATAAAGCTATTAACTCATATCTCGGCAAAATTATATAGAAATTCCTACCAAATTCGGCAAACAAGTAGTACTGATGTAGATTATGTAAACCTATGTTTTAAAAAGGGTAGACATTTATTTTAAAAATGGCGGCCATGCAGCCATTTAAGATTAGAATGCCAATTCGACGAAATTATGTAATCAATTTTAAAATAACTTCGTAATTTGGCAGTAGATATTACATCTATCAACTTTATATATGCGGAGCATGTTTTCTCCACCATTTTGTAAGATAGCGCAATGCGAATAAAACACGTTTNATGTAAACCTATGTTTTAAAAAGGGTAGACATTTATTTTAAAAATGGCGGCCATGCAGCCATTTAAGATTAGAATGCCAATTCGACGAAATTATGTAATCAATTTTAAAATAACTTCGTAATTTGGCAGTAGATATTACGTCTATCAACTTTATATATGCGGAGCATGTTTTCTCCACCATTTTGTAAGATAGCGCAATGCGAATAAAACACGTTTNTCTATCAACTTTATATATGCGGAGCATGTTTTCTCCACCATTTTGTAAGATAGCGCAATGCGAATAAAACACGTTTATATGTCATACTTCGGGAAAAATATTACCAGCTCCTATGAAATTTGGTAAACAAGTAGTATTGCGGAAGATGATGTGAAATGGCATGTTTTAACTACGTCAGACATTTATTTTCAATACGGCGAGTTGCTAGAAATGACCGGTTCTGCGCCACATGGCGCCCTGGCGCCGGGACGGGGGACGAGCTGTGACGTCACCCGCGGGAGCCGATGACGACACCGCAGCTCGCGCGCTACGAGCGCGGCGCTACGCAAGGCTCTCGGCTCTACACGAAGCCCTCAAAAATGCGATCGTCTCTGATTGGCTGCGCGAGGCTCTCACAATGTTTTTGAAAATTGTATAAAAAATTTGTTATTTTTAATTTTTTAAAATTTTATTTTAAAATTTTTAAAAATTGATTAACTACGCGAGGCTCTTGAAACTGACATCGGTACCGTTCATATTAGCTGAAGAATGTTTGTGTTCATTGTCCCCTAACACAATTTCTAACAGCGTAAAAGCATAGTCTAATTTCCGAATCAGATATAGTCACCAAATTATATCCATCACTCCGACAACGAAAATTATCACAGAGTCATTTAAGCCCTATGCGTATTATGTAAGTTAGTTTGTAAGTTAATGTGCAAATCACATCACACAAACTCTCGTACTGGTTGCATTTAAAGTCCAACGTAAGGTTCAATGTAATTAATGACATCACAGGAAGCTCTCATACCGGCAGTATTGAGGTTCGATGCCAGCTGCTTACTTATTGCATGATGCCAAATATTTATTTTTGTTTAATTTAAATTACACATATCTCTCGAAGGAAAGATAACATTCTATAGGATGCTAGAAATTATAAAGATGAAAGGAATATATATAACATGACATTAAAAAAAATTAATTTATATTCATACATTTTTAAATAAAAATAAAAATGGTATTGTATATGAAAAACGCTAGCGGCGCTGCGTGACCACAAGACTCAAAATTTATGATTTTTAGTATTATTTTCAAATTAACGTTTTTTTCAAATTACGTCACATGAGGCTCTCGAAGGAGGGTGAAGCTGTGTGACTATAGGATGCTGACAATTTTAAAGGCGCCTTGGGTTTATAAACATCTCGGTACTTGAAAAAAAAAAAGTAATTTTTTTTTTAAATTCTAAGTATTCCATTATAAATTTAAAAGAGCCGCTGCGTGACCACCAGACTCAAAATGTATGAAGTTGTTATTTTCAAAATGATGTTTTTTTTNAAATTTAAAAGAGCCGCTGCGTGACCACCAGACTCAAAATGTATGAAGTTGTTATTTTCAAAATGATGTTTTTTTTTTTAAATTTAATCCTAACAGGATGCTGGCGTGTATAAAATTATTTAAAAAACAATAAATTATTTATATTAATACGTATATTTTTTAAATTTTATACATTAAAAAAAAATTATTTCAAATATGTGTGACCTCTGACGAAAGATACATATCAACGCCTGGCTGCACGGCTGGTGTTCNAAAAAAAAATTATTTCAAATATGTGTGACCTCTGACGAAAGATACATATCAACGCCTGGCTGCACGGCTGGTGTTCATTGCTGCTCCTGACTGCACGTCCACGGCTGCATGCTACATTTAGGCCCTATGCAAACTTATAAGCATAGTTGGCCATCATTTCCAACCCGTTTAAGATATAGGCGTCAAATTTTTAGCACACACATCACCCCCGATATTGCATACATCGTCTTCGACACGGAAAATTAGCAAATTGTCATTTAAGCCCTATGCGAACTTATAAGAATAGTTGGTCGTAATTTCCAACACGTTTAATATATAGGTTTCAAATTTGTTACATACACATCACCCCCCGACATTGCATTCCATTGGAATTTCGCGGTGACGCAACGGATAAAGCGCATGTTAAATGGCACGCACTTGCATTGCAAGCTGGGAGGGTTATCTTAGAGTCTTCCCAAATGCGATATAATCTTCACACTCTTGCATTCCATTTCTGCAGGATGCCGCGATGACGCAATGGATAGAGCACATTTTAAACTTCATTCTGGGTGGGTTATCTCAGAGTCTTCCCAAATGCGATATAAACTTCAAACTCTTGCATTCCATTTCGGCAGGGTGCCNCTGGGTGGGTTATCTCAGAGTCTTCCCAAATGCGATATAAACTTCAAACTCTTGCATTCCATTTCGGCAGGGTGCCACGGTTATGCTACAGATAGAGCATATGTTAAACGTCACGCTCTTGCATTCCAAGCTGGGAGGGCTATCTCAGAGTCTTCCCAAATGAAATATAAACTTCACACTATTGCATTTCATTTCGGCAGGGTGCCGCAGTGATGTAACGAAAGACGACACGCTTCCCAGCAGCCATGGCATAGCCCCAGGCGATGGGGTGTCACGGTGATGTAGCAGATAGACGACTCGCTTCCCAGCGGTCATGACATAGGCCCAGACGACAAGCCAGGAGGGTTATCGCAGTGGCTTCCCAAAATAGATTAACATTTAAGTCCTTACTACTAGATATCAGTGATGCAACGAATGTCGATTTTTCCACATTCGCGAATGCGAATGCGAATACGAATATTAACCTCCGACATTCGCGAATGCGAATGCGAATGCGAATNCCGGGCGGCCATGTTAAAACCGAGAGTAGCCCATATGCCCCGACTCTGAACGAAGTAAACAAATCGTGATTGCTGGCTTACTGAATGAAGTTAGCTGCTAATAATGTTTTCGTAAATATTTAGTGTGAGGTTACCTTGCGCGTACCGCTCATACCTACCAGTAGTGGCGATGCTATTCTTAACCATGCCGTAAACCGATGGTCTAACGACCAGAGGAATACCCGAGCTCGAACCAACTGCACCTGTCATGTTGCCTGAGTCACGACGTGACGCTGCGAACGCGGGGAGTCCCGGGCATATTATCGCCCCTCGCCACAAGAAATTACAAATCGGGGGAAAACAGTGCACCCCATATACCCCTATCCCACCGCAAATGCGAGAGGGTAAGTCCCGAGTTCTATGGAAAATAGAACAGAAACGTGTATATATATAGGAGCCACAGAGGACAGTTAAGTCAGTTACACGACAGTTAAGAGAGTTACGCGAGAGTGAAGGACAGTTGAGGTCAGTTACGCGAGAGTTACGAGACGTTTACGACGGAGCAGCAGCGACAAGACAGTTACGACGTAGTTACGACGGAGTCGGGAGTTACGCCGGAGTCACGAGAGAGTCAGATACTAGGAACGACGAGCGACGAGGAGAGAACTGCATGTCCAGGAATCGAGCCCAGGACTTCCCGGGAGAGACACCGAGACAGCACGACAACGCCACCCACCAGCATCGAGGGATAGCTAGATTCCACCGTCCGAGAAGATATAAAAGGGGCTAGGTCTCATAGATGTACAGGTCACTGTAACTTTGGACAATAAAAGTTAAGCGTGAATAAACCAAACCCAGTTACGTCTTTGTGTCACACCTCTTACAGCAGCCCACAGTGCCGTTAGCCAGCACCATAACAAATTACTACAAACCCTGCTATCCACCATCCTATATAGTACAGGTGGGAGCAGCGTCGATTCAACATACTTAAGTTTGGTTTTAACTTGTAAAGACTCTATTGTTGTAATTCTACAGTGATAAATGATATTTCAAAATGAAGCGGTCGTGTGTTAGCGAAGTTTGGACTTATTTTGCAATATGTGATACTGAAAATGTGAAATGCAAAATATGTAATAAACAATACTCGCGCAAAGGAAGAACAACAAGTGCTATGAGAAATCACCTGGAAGCTTTGCATAAAAACGAGTATAATGCTTTAAAGAATAGGGAAAATGAAAAGCGAAATGCTTCTACAACAAGTGTTGTGGCCTCCACTTCGCGACAATGTACGAAAACCGACCTGAAACAAATGTCTTTGACTGATTGCGTCGAAAAAAACAAAAAAGTGGGATAACAACAAAGCCAAGTCTTTGGAAATTAATAATTTAATAAGCGAAATGATTGCTTTAGAGGACTTACCCTTTAGTTTTGTCGAAAGCGTTGGATTTGTCAGACTATTGAACCATCTTTGTCCGTCGTATAATATAAAAAGCAGACAACATTTTTCTTCGTTTATATGTGAGAATTTCTACGGCAAAGTTAAAGATAAAATTTTGGGATTAATTAAGTCATTTGAAAAATTGGCGTTTACAACTGATATTTGGTCTGATTGTTGTTCAGGAATATCTTTGCTGAGTCATGGTATAACAAAAAACTTTGAGATAAAAATGGTTGTGTTAAACGCAGAGGTATTTAACGATGGCCGACATACTGGTGAAAATATAGCTATAAAACTTGAAACCATGTTGTCGCATTGGGAAATACCTAAAGAAAAAGTGCAATGCATTGTTAGAGATGGTGGCACAAACATGAAAAAAAGTATTTCCTTGTTATTAATTAGAGACATTGATTGTTCGTCACACCAAATTCAGCTGGTTGTTAAGGCACAAGATTCCGTTATAATAGCCGTTATAACAGTGATTGCAAAATGTAAAAAGATGGCAACACATTTTCATCACTCAAATGTAGCTCAAGATGAACTGGCTGCTCTACAAGAAAGACACGATCGGCCAAAGCTGAAAATCATACAAGAGTGTGCTACAAGATGGAATAGCAGCTTGTATATGTTAGAGCGTATTTTGAAAAACAAAGATTCGTTATGTCTTTATGCTTCCCAGAATAACAAGATTTCACAACTAACTTCCGAAGAGTGGATTATTGTGGAAAAAATAATAACTTTACTCAGACCTTTTGAAGAAATTACAAAAGAACTAAGTGCAGCCAATATTTCTGTATCCTCAGTAATTCCATTATTGTCCACTTTGGAAAAAATTATTGGTGAATTTGATGTGACCGACGAATGCGTTGGGAATACCATTTTAGTTCTTAACGAGAACTATGTCGCAGATTTTCCCATTTGGGAAATGACGAATTTGTTTGCTACCGCAACTTTTATTGACCCGAGATACAAATTAAAATTTTTCAAAAATTCTTCAACCAGAGATCAAGTTGTGAAAAATATTTTAGAGTCAATTGGAAACGATGAATCAAGCCTATCGTCTTGTTCAAATCCTAAGCGTGCCAGAATGACTACTCATCGGATTGAAACATCTGGTTCCAGTGCCAGTCTAACAGAGAAATCTATATCTTTAAGAGACACCATGCAATTGCTGATGGATTCCAGCGAAAGTGAAGAAGAAGAAAATGAATGTACGATCCCTATAGAAGATTTGAGAAAAAAAACCATCAATGAATATTTATTAGATAAACCTGTGGAAAATGATGTAGATCCACTTACATGGTGGGCGGTAAATAATAAGAAGTATGGTATTATTTCTCCCATAGCCAGGCAATATTTAGTAACACCACCCACTAGTGTGCCTAGCGAAAGGGTCTTTAGTGGGGCTGGTCTTCTTTACACACCCCACCGAAATAGGCTGCAAGGAGAAAAGGCATCAAAACTTCTATTTCTGAAGTTTAATATTCCTCTACTCTTATTTAATTACTAAGTGTTTCACTTAATTGTGCTTAGATATAAACAATTTTTCATAGTTTTATTTTTCGATTTCAAGAAGTAATGTTTAATGGATATCTTAAAAATTACATAATTAGTGAGTTAGTATTAGTACCAAAGTTAAAATTAAAAAAATGTTAAGAACATATTTGTTTTAATTGAAAAGATGATTATTATATTGTTTGTTTTTCTTCATTATATATTTTTAACTTTATTCATAAGAAGTCGATTTAATTTACAACTAAACATGATTACTAGTTAATTAAAAGATCTCTAATATTTGAATAAGATACCCTTTAGGTTGCATAAATGCATATTGTTAAGTGTTTTTACAAAAGATCTCATTTAAAGTTGATTTGTATAATTAAAAAGGTTGGGTTATATCTTATTCCATTGTTTTGTGTTAAAGCAGTTCAATGGTATTTGATCATGCAGTTGTGTTATAATATAGTTTAGAAGTTTTAAGAAATTACCCGCCTTAATTTGATTTTGCTTAAATAAATAAGAATATCAAGAGTGCTACAAGACTGTTTCCCAAATATCATTAAAATACACTCTTATACATAAAAAATATATTAATAAATAAAAATGTCTTAATCATAGCAGTTGCATTATTATTTAATAAACATTTTTATTTTTCATTGCCAAATACATTCGCAAAATATTGGCATCATTTTTGCGAATGCAAATGCGAATGCGAATGTTCAAAAACATGCGAATATTCGCGAATGCGAATATTCGTTGCATCACTACTAGATATACATCAAACTCTTGAATATCAAGCCGGGAGGGCTGTTTCCGAGTCTTCCCAAAAACAATTAACATTTAAGTCCTTCCTACTTATTCTTCCTACTAGATGATCATGCTCGTGCATGCCAAGCTGGAAGGGCTATCTCAGTGTCTTCCCAAATTAGATTATCATTTTAGTCCTTCCTACATGCTACAACACACATATAGGCTTCAGCAATGCGAGAAGTATTAAAAAAACATGTTTAAATAATCTTTCATATTCCGTTATAGCTAAAGGCTCNACATGTTTAAATAATCTTTCATATTCCGTTATAGCTAAAGGCTCTGACCAGAGCCCTAGATAAATGTCGGTTCCGAAAACACGTATAGGCTTGTGCCATGCGGAAGAAGTAGTAATTAAAAAAACTCTTATGTCTAAACAATAATAATAAACGTTCATATACTGTTATAGCCCCCGACTCGTCGAGAGAACACATGTTATGTGTTTTTACCATCACTCTCCCAATGTGAGCGATGAAAAAATATATATTGATACCTGCCAAATGCTGAAGTTTGGAAGTAGGTATTGATTCTGCTCTGCGGCATGAGATGCCAGCACTTGATGCTAGCCCTCAGTGATAGGGCGTAGGAATACGTCGACACTGTTGTCTCTAGGTCCAATTTACTAATAAATTACACT
>NQII01005373.1:40733-58497 GCA_002778355.1 Clitarchus hookeri
GTCCGGGGTGCTTGTCGGCCCCCTGGGTCATAAAACACGTGGCTGCTGCTCGTGTGGTCCGCAGCCGGCCCGGCATCGTCCCTTGGTTCTGGCCTGGAAGTTTATTGTCCCGTTCTGCACGCACGTCTGCTAAAAGCTCTCATGGTTTATTGTGGTACAAGCCCGGGATAGACACAGCTGGTGGTGGGATCTCAGTGTCCCTTGGGCAGCTGCAAAATGCAGCTGTGTCCACGCCTGGTGCCTTCCGTTGTCTCCGGATGTCGTCTGCACGTGCAGGAACAGTTGTACGTGCCTTTGCAGCTGCTAGGCTCCTGGCGTCACTCTGCCGGCACGTCCACAAAACCCTTAAACATTATTGTGGTCGTCCGCCGGCGAGCTTCGCCAGAGCGTGTGTTCTGACGAATAAAATATAGGGACGCAGAATGCGTCAATATACATTAAAGAATTTGGATGAACATTAATCATTGTCAGGCAGTGTGTGTGTGGGAGGAAAAAAACGCGATGTTCGCTCAGTCAGTATGCAAAAGAAGTCATGCACATATGTAATGCAGCATTGTCCTCCTACTTACCATCCGTATAGCAGAACCACACATATAGGTATTCCGTTATAGTCGCAGACCCCTGGCCAGCGCCCTCGAGAGAGAAACTTTGGTTTCATACAAATGCGCAAACATACAACGTAGAAAAGTAATTAAAAAAACTGGTTAAATAATAATAAATGTTTCCTTAATAGCCCCAGACCCCTGCCATGATGCGAGCCCCAACTCACTGAGAGAAATAGGTTTTTATTTGCATCACGGTGTGAGCGATGGAAATGATATATATATTTAAAGCAATAGTATTTTTTCCTTTTGCTACACCAAGCCCGACATGAGTTTCGGAAATATTAAAAATAATATATATAAACTAGTATGATTGTTAGTTTTTGCAACAGCCAGGCTCTGCAAGATGCCCGACGAAGATGACATGTTAAACTTCCTACGAGATGATATACTTCACGCTCTTGAATGCTAAGCCAGGAGGGTTATCTCAGAGTCTTCCTAAATTCGATTATCATTTAAGTCCTTCATACAAGATATTCCCCACGCTCTTCAGAGACGCCCGTCACGATGCTGCAGAAATGCTGGCAGGCAACAGGCATTTAAGTTAATGAAGTGTCCTAAAAAATAATTATCTCCAAGATACAGCACACATTAAGTTTATGGGTCATCGTTAAAAATAATATGTTACAGTCGGACACGCCAAAAGTTTCAGGCACACCTTAGCATGCTGAGGGTGTTCGGGGCTTCGGCGACTCATTCGAGAAATTCGTTTATATCTATATGCTGCAATGACCCTTCATTATGCGACCCCCTTTTTTTTAGNAAATTCGTTTATATCTATATGCTGCAATGACCCTTCATTATGAGACCCCCTTTTTTTTAGCCAATGGGAGATTGAGGGATTTTACCTAACATGCTGCGAGAGGCTCTCGTCTCTGATTGGCTACGCAAGGCTAAGGATATCAACATCGACAAGCTAGTATCATTCATCGTGGCTGAAGTATGTTCGTATTTATTACCGTCCTATCATGTTACGTCTCACATAGTATAAGCATAGCAGGTTCCGATTTGTTTATGATACACACCCTCAACAATTATCACATAAGCATTTACGTGCTACTTGCGCCTAATATCCGTCTCGTTTAAGATGCGATCGCCAAAATATTCATAGACATCACTCCCAGCATCACGAAAGGACTACATGCCTGATTGGCTATGAGAGGTTCTCGTAACTTTTAATGTNTTATCACATAAGCATTTACGTGCTAGTTGCGCCTAATATCCGTCTCGTTTAAGATGCGATCGCCAAAATATTCATATACATCACTCCCAGCATCACGAAAGGACTACATGCCTGATTGGCTATGAGAGGTTCTCGTAACTTTTAATATTTAATCAACATATGCAAACAAAGATTGACCGAATAAGCTAGACCAAAAGGGGGAAAAATACATATTCATTACTAGATATTTCGAACATATATATGGTTTCCACTGTTGGGGTGTGATTAAATGATTGCTTTATAAACATATTAATATAGGTTTTGTTACCCTTGTTGAAATCACTACAGCAACCAATGTACTCACGCCTAACGTAAATACTATTACCACAAGCAGTGGCAGTACTTTATTATGGCTCCCCTTCAGTGACAATGAAGCGGCCAAGTGATGGTTAACCAAAATCTGGTGTTCAGTTTCGACGTATCATGTGAGAAACTGTCCACAATGCAGCAACAGTATTCCAGCATGGGAAGTCATGCATCAGCAGATGTGATTTGCCTATGTCAAACTTATTCACGCACACTCTTATATTGGAATTGTTTTTGATAATCTCACACTATAGAGTAGTGACTCCTTTTTTGGGCAAGGAGGGATTTTTACCTAACATGCTGTGCGAGTCTCTGAGTGGCTAAGATATATCAACACCTACAAGCTAGCACCATTCATCATGGCTGAAGAATATTGGTATTCATTGTCTTTTATCATATAACTTCACACATCGTATAAGCATAGCAGGTTCTAAGTTCCGATACACAGCACACCCTCAACAATGGAAAAATTATCACAGAATCATTTAAGCCCTATAAGAATAGGTGCTCGTAATTTCCGAACTATTTAACATACAGACAACCAATTTGTTATATATATATATATATATATATATATATATATATTGTTCCTGACAACACAAATCATCATGGAGTTATTAATGTCCTATATGTATAAAATTTATTACAGATTAATTTACTCCTTACAAGCATAGGTGTGCATAAGTTCCGTATTGTGTAAGATACATTCGGCAACTTCATAACATCACTCCCGTAATCTTTAAGGTTTAAGTCTTCCCAAATTCGACTATCATTTAAGTCCTTCTTACGAGATATACATCATGCTCTTGCAGGCCAAGCTGGGAGAGTTATCTCAGGGTCTACCCAAACATATGCACGAGGGTTGTGCTAGAGTCTTCCTGACCATACGCAAATAAAGCTTTAAAGGCAATGTACACTACTATGAAAAAAATGGCGAGAACAGTCACATCACTACTGTAACATATCATTTCCATATGCCTACAATGTGAAGAAACATATAAAGCATAAATGTAAGCTAATGTAATAAAGAGAGAACACCGATGCGCATAAAGGAGCCTAACAGGTTACACGAAACTCTCGCATGCCTAACATAAAGGCGCTGTCACACACAACGATAAAGAAAACTTAAATGTCTCGAAAGCATCTCACCACTAACAAAGCTAACATAAAGGTTACCACCACACATAATGATAAAGGGAGGCTCTAACATGTTACGCTGCTATCACAGGTTCAAACTCAATAGAAATTCTGATAATTTCACAAGTAAAAAATACACTATACGTAAGTTAAAAAAAACTTATATAATATACATAAATATTTATGTATCGAACACATCATACAAAAAAAGTTACCATGAACTTTATCTACAATAAAATACTTTCGAATATAACTGTGCTCAATATATGTTCGAGCATTTGTAAGTAGGTAAAAATCAGGTCATGCTGTGACAACCCGGGATGAATAAAACGAACCATCATGTCATGATAATCAAATAAAAGCAAATTGTTACATCTACATATATACATATGCACGAACGCATGTGTTTTGTCAATATAAACATGTAAATTATTGGTTAAAGTCTTACCATCGACATCTACATCGTCAAAAGCAAGGGACTCCGTAGATTTGCCCCTTACATCACGACAACATGAAAGTAGCCATTACATGTTCGCTCATAGAGATAAGCATAGCCGGTGTTGATTTGTTTATGAAACACATCACACCCTCAGCAAAGAAACAAACAATTATCACAGAACTATTTAAGACCTACAATCATAGTTACTCGTAATTTCAGAACTGGTGCCCCAGTGACGCAACGATCAGATGACATGTTAAACTTCATGCACTCGCATTCCATTGGGATGCAGCAGTGATGCAACAGGTAGATAACAAGTTAAACTGCACACTCTCGTACTCCATTGGGGTGCTGTGGTGACGCAACAGGTATATGACATGTTAAACTTCACCCACTCGCATTCCATTGAATTTTGCAGTGACGAAATGGATAGATTACACATTATACTTCACGCTCTCGCATTCCATTGAAGTGCCACAGTGACACAACGGATAGATAAACGTTAAACTTCAGGCTCTCGCATTCCATTAGGGGTGCCGCAATAATGCAACGGATTTATGGTATGTTAAATTTCACGCACTAGCATTCCATTTGGGCGCCACAGTGATGCAACAGATAGATGACATGTTAAACTTCACGCTCTCGCATTCCATGGGGGTGCTGCGGTGAAACAATGGGTATATTACCTTTTAAACTTCGCTCTCTAGCATTCCATTGAAGTGCAGCGGTGATGCAACGGATAAATGGTACGTTAAACTTCACGTACTCGCATCCCATTGAGGTGCCGCAGTGGCGCAACAGGTAGATGGTACATTAAACTTCACGCTCTCGCATTCCATTGGGGTCATCTATCCGCTATGTCACCATGGCACCCAGTCGCCTGGGGCTATGTCATGGCTGCTGGGAAGTGAGTCGTCTATACTCTTCGTCACTGTGTCACCCCATCGCCTAGGGCTATGTCATAACTGCTGGGAAGCGTATTGTTTATCCACTAGGTCCCCGCGACACACTGCCGAAATGGAATGCAAGAGCATGAAGTTTATATTGTATTTGGGAAGACCCTGATATAACCATCCCAGCTTGGAATGCAAGAGCGTGACGTTTAACATATGCTCTATCCATTGCGTCACTGTGGTCCCCTACCGAAATTGAATGCATGAGTGTGAAGTTTATATTGCATTTGTGAAAACTCTGAGATAACCCTCCCAGCTTGGAATGCAAGTGCGTGACGTTTAACATGCGCTCTATCTGTTGCATCATCACGGCATCCTGCCAAAATGGAATGTAAAAGGGTGAAGTTTATATCGCATTTGGGGAGACTCTGAGATAACCCACCCAGCTTGGAATGCAAGTGCGTGACGTTTAACATGTGCTCTATCCGTTGCGCCATCGCGGCACCCTGCCGAAATGGAATGCAAGAGTATTAAGTTTATATCGCATTTGGGAAGACTCTGAGACAACCCTCCCAGCTTGGAATGCAAGTGATTGACGTATAACATGCGCTCTATCTATTGCATCATCGCGGCATCCTGCAGAAATGGAATGCAAGAGTATGAAGTTTATATCGCATTTGGGAAGACTCTGAGACAACCCTCCCAGCTTGGCATGCAAGCGTGTGTCGTTTAACATGCNAAGTTTATATCGCATTTGGGAAGACTCTGAGACAACCCTCCCAGCTTGGCATGCAAGCGTGTGTCGTTTAACATGCACTCTATCCGTTGTATCACCCCAGAATCCCAATGGAATGCAGTGTCGGAAGGTGATGTGTATGTTACAAATTTGACACCTATATTTAAACGGGTTGGAAATTACGGCCAACTATGCTTATAAGTTTGCATAGGGCCTAAATGTAACACGTAGCTGTGGACGTGCAGTCAGGAGCAGCAACGAACACCGGCCGTGCAGCCAGGCTTTGATATGTATCTTTCGTCAGAGGTCACACATGTATAAAATTATCTTTAAAAAAAATTTATGAAATATAAAAAATACATATGTATATGTATTGATGTTAATAATATTTTTCTTATAATGTTATACGTGCCAGTATCCTGTTAGGACGTAATTTGAAAAAAAAAAAAAAAACGTCAATTTGAAAATAACAACTACATAAATTTTGAGTCTGGTGGTCACGCAAATATATAATACAATATGTAGAATTTAAAAAAAAATTTTTTTTTTTTTTTTTTTTTTCAAGTACCGAGATGTTTACAATCCCAAGGCGCCTTTAACATTGTCAGCATCCTATAGTCACCCAGCTTCACCCTCCTTCGAGAGCCTCGGGTGACCAATTTAATGAACGGCACGCAACAAACTTGAACATACAATCATTAAACGATAATCTAAACAGAACTTTACTAAATACATATTGGCTGAAATTTTTTTTTGTGATTTTCCAGTTTCTTTATATAACCTATTAAGAAAACTTCTCATTTATGATGTTCTACGTTTAAATTTGGGGTTTCAGATACCGCGAATTTTTATGTTTGTAGCTACTCGGGAATCTGCTAACATTGTACCTTCGCCGGCGCCTCTCGAAAAAGGAACCATGGAAGGTGAAGCCATAGAGAACTTAAGAATACAGAGGAGAAACAGCCGCTTATACCACGAACTCCAGTCGCTCAAACCAGCAAAATGATGGGAGGCCGTTAATCAGCCAGCGCCAGGGAACATACTCGTCAGAGGTCAGCCTAGCCAATAGGGGACCTTTCTCATTTGGCAGTAGGCAATCAGACACAAGGTCCGTTCCCAGAGCCCCGCGCAGCCCACCAGAGAACGAGTATGCCCACATGAAAGAAACCGCCACACCGTTTCATCTCTACGTCATTGTGTACTCTATGACAGTGAGCAAAGCAGAGGCGTACCTTGAAACAGTTAAAAGTCCGCGGCTGACGGCAGGGCTTGTAAGCGAGTCTCTCGCAACTCGAATAAGTCTTGCGGGAGGTTCGAGGCATGGCGCGGATGAACTGCGTTCCAGACATTCCTGGAGAGATGCGGCCTGCTCTCCTGACTCCAGGGATACCCGCGGGAATGCAGACCCGTCTGGAAGTCGCCCTCCGCTTGAATGTCAGCGCTGTGTGTTGATATTGGGCGTGGCCAGCGGGCAAAGATACGCTACGTGTCATTTAGCCGCACCACTTGTACAACATATTCGCGGTTTCTTCACACTTTTTGAATCAAACCTTTGAAAAATCACCCAATGTGACGTGTTTGGTTGTTTCCTGAATATGTCACGTATTTAAAGCGGTTTGTTCTCCTGTTATCATAGAATTACCTAATTTTTCGTTAAATTGAACTTTCTCTTTTATTCTATCTAGAAATTATAATATTTTATAAATAATTAATATAAATAAAAAGTGGCACAATATAGGCATGTTGGTATTGCCTAGTAAGAAATAGTTCTTATGCAAAATAGCATTACAGCGTGTGCGCACGAATGCCGTGCGTTGTCCCTTTGCTGTAATTTTCTAGAATCGGATAATCTTTGTTAGCATGAGGCGGAGTAATATCTTGGAAGTAGAACTTTAGCAGGGCTTCAGAAAAGATGGCNTCGGATAATCTTTGTTAGCATGAGGCGGAGTAATATCTTGGAAGTAGAACTTTAGCAGGGCTTCAGAAAAGATGGCAGGAATCGTAAATGGACTACGCTGGAATCGTTCTGCGATTGCAGCGGAAAAATGATGCTGGTCCGCTGCTAGCATATGACCAGACATTACATGAAGTACCTTCAGACACGATTTCAGAAAAAAGCGAATATTGTGCTGTTAATGGAATCACGTGCACTGCTATTGGAAACGAGATATTCGCACAACAGGACGAAGAAGGCGCACGAAATATGGCAATACTTCTACGTTTCCGGCAACTCGTGCAATTATTATTTTAAGGATTTAAATGTTAAATTCGTGTTTGGATAAGTTCGAAAAAATCCGCTCTCAGCTGCACAGATCGACGCTCCATAAACTTAACGAAAAACTTCTCCCTTAAATAAAAAAGCATTTTCGCTAGAAACAGTTTATTCAGCAGAACCTGCAGCGCTGCTTGCAGCAGTAACTGGCAGCACCGCAGCAGTGCTTTGGCCACTGAACGAGCCCACCGTTACAGATTCATTACGTGGCCTGCTAGTCAGCATGTAAGAATAAAGACTGTTCACGGAAAAGTTAGGCACCTTTGAAATCAACCTCTGAAGAAAAAAAAGTCCCTCCTCATCACTACACGTATACAGGCTTGCAGGCTCTCAGTTAAGTTGCCAGCGAATTAATAAAATACTTGTCTTTTATTGAGAGTGTAATATCTTAATTTATAGCAATTGGAGTCAAGGTTTCTTGTTTTATACACATAATAGCATAAAGTTGCATAATATTGTAATTTTTACTTTCCTAAAAATTCCACAATCTCTGCTCTTGTATTACGCATGACCAAAGTGAAAAAATTGATAGGTAAAAATGAAATAACCGTGAACAGCCTATACTTCAGAAGGGAAACTGTTTCTTTCATTGCGAACTCCAACAGCACACGCCAGCAGAAGTACGTCATTTTCACATTCATAAAATTAATTAGCAGGAGAATATCAGTAGGCGATCACGGTCAGCGCCAACAAAGGGGGAAGGAAAAACGGGGATATTCCAGATATTGAGTAAGAGATGGCTAAGTGAGCGACCAAGAAAAGGGAGTGAAGGAGGGAGGGACCCCGTAGAATCGTACAAACNTCGGATAATCTTTGTTAGCATGAGGCGGAGTAATATCTTGGAAGTAGAACTTTAGCAGGGCTTCAGAAAAGATGGTAGGAATCGTAAATGGACTACGCTGGAATCGTTCTGCGATTGCAGCGGAAAAATGATGCTGGTCCGCTGCTAGCATATGACCAGACATTACATGAAGTACCTTCAGACACGATTTCAGAAAAATGCGAATATTGTGCTGTTAATGGAATCACGTGCACTGCTATTGGAAACGAGATATTCGCACAACAGGACGAAGAAGGCGCACGAAATATGGCAATACTTCTACGTTTCCGCCAACTCGTGCAATTATTATTTTAAGGATTTAAATGTTAAATTCGTGTTTGGATAAATTCGAAAAAATCCGCTCTCAGCTGCACAGATCGACGCTCCATAAACTTAACGAAAAACTTCTCCCTTAAATAAAAAAGCATTTTCGCTAGAAACAGTTTATTCAGCAGAACCTGCAGCGCTGCTTGCAGCAGTAACTGGCAGCACCGCAGCAGTGCTTTGGCCACTGAACGAGCCCACCGTTACAGATTCATTACGTGGCCTGCTAGTCAGCATGTAAGAATAAAGACTGTTCACGGAAAAGTTAGGCACCTTTGAAATCAACCTCTGAAGAAAAAAAAATCCCTCCTCATCACTACACGTATACAGGCTTGCAGGCTCTCAGTTAAGTTGCCAGCGAATTAATAAAATACTTGGCTTTTATTGAGAGTGTAATATCTTAATTTATAGCAATTGGAGTCAAGGTTTCTTGTTTTATACACATAATAGCATAAAGTTGCATAATATTGTAATTTTTACTTTCCTAAAAACTCCACAATCTCTGCTCTTGTATTACGCATGACCAAAGTGAAAAAATTGATAGGTAAAAATGAAATAACCGTGAACAGCCTATACTTGAGAATTCAGAAGGAAAACTGTTTCTTTCATTGCGAACTCCAACAGCACACGCCAGCAGAAGTACGTCATTTTCACATTCATAAAATTAATTAGCAGGAGAATATCAGTAGGCGATCACGGTCAGCGCCAACAAAGGGGGAGGGAAAAACGGGGATATTCCAGATTTGAGTAAGAGATGGCTAAGTGAGCGACCAAGAAAAGGGAGTGAAGGAGGGAGGGACCCCGTAGAATCGTACAAACCGCTATTGAATCTTACATTTAAGAAATCCAGATCCTTGTCCTACTTAGTATGGTCCTGATTATAGAAAATGGTTAAGCAAGCCTTAAAATTATAATTTAATTATTTCTATCCGATTGTCTTTGGGATTGTAGGGACTGGAAGTGAAATGTTTGATAGCCCAGCGAAAACACATAATCTTAAAAAACCTCAACAGGAGCACTGAAACTTTCCAAAACTGATAAGTAAGCCTTTTAGCAATTGACTACGCTTTCATATTACGCAGTGGTAACAGATTGACAAACTTAGTAAACATATCCAACAAAATTAAAATACACAATTAATTACCTTTCTGAGACCTGTTCAAATATATCAATATGAACAGTGCTCCAAGGCGTCTGGGGAATCTGCATTCTGAGCCTGCTTACACTTTTGACAGAGATCAAATGAACGTCGCCCCTTAAACTAGGCCAGAAAAACTGCTCAGCTATCTTGTTAAAAGTCTTATTAACGCCCAAATTACCACCAAACACTGAATCGAAAATACGATAAAACCATGGGCCTCAATGATTCAGAGCACGTCCATTTTTTCCGGTAAAATACAAGGTCCAATTCTCCACGACATAAGGAAGTACTACGCCACTACTCAGGTACATATTAACCTGGCTACAGAAACCGTCATCCGCCTGGGCTTGGCGTAACCTCACAAAAACTCAGGGAAACCCTGTACGAGATTAAGAGAAGCCTCTGACACTGCCAAATTTTCAGTCTCAAAATCCGCCGGATCATACATTCTGGATAAGGCGTCTGCTACCTGATTTTCGGAGCCTCGGACGCGATGTACTTTGAAGCGGAAACGGGACAATCGTAACATCCAGCGACCTAGCTTGTCCAACTGTTAAGGGTGATTCAAGACCCAGCTTAACATTTGGTTGTCCGTGTATTGATCACATTCTTCATGTTCTATGTAAGACGCAAATTTTTCTATTTCTAGCCCATAGAAACAAGCCAGGGTTTCTTTTTCATAAATACCCTATTTACGCTCCGTCTTAGTGAGACTGCGACTGGCGAAGGCCACTGGCGCCAAGCCTGATTCAGTCCGCCGGCTCAGGACAGCGCACCATATGTGCATTTGAGTGACGTCTGTAATAACATCACGGCTTATTGTACAAGCTATGAAGAACTCTGAGTAAACAACAAATCTACAAGAAAACCAGGATCGAAATCTGTGCTACACGATCTGTGTTGGACTGTGCCTACGATCGTGGAACCTCTTTCCAATGAGTGGTCGAAGCGCTGAGCCGCAACAACTTTCCGGTGATGTCCTCGAGAGACATCGGGGTTCTAGATAAGTACTCCGGCCAGACCACGAGCTTGTTGCTCATAACGAGGGTTACAGTATTTGTGAAATGGTGCTGTAGTTCACATTTTCGTATCAAACTGAGGTATTGATTTTGGTCAGCAGCAGTACAGAGAAAAAAAATTATATTGTTGTTACAACAGAATAATTTCTATTGAGGCATTTCTTTAAACGTTTATGTTGTAGTAAAATTATATGGTTGAGGCAACGTTAATAAAGTTAAAAATTTACAAAGTCTTGTATTATTATACTGCAAATATATTGTTAAATTGCCAATGTTAATAAAGTCTCTAAGTTACATTCCCGCAACCAAATGATATATTACGCTAAAATTAACAGGAAAAACAAAGTATTTTGTGTTACTGCGACATTAAAGTAATATCCAACCAACACAAGTTTACACTGACTTGACGTTGTAAAATGGCGTATACTAGTGAACAGCGATAACCTCGTAAAATGAAACCACTACATTTAAATTTTAAAGCATAGTATGACAACTAAATATAGCTTAGACCAGATTTCAAGGCTTGCAAAGTAGTTAACGTGTGCCAAATATGCATATATTTCTAGAGCATAAAGTATTTCCACATAACAAAAATATAATTGNCAAAGTAGTTAACGTGTGCCAAATATGCATATATTTCTAGAGCATAAAGTATTTCCACATAACAAAAATATAATTGCTGTTTGTCGTAATATTGTACTAAATACCCACAATATGAAACCCAGACGTGATAAAATAGAGCAGTTGGTAAGATGCTAGGTTTCGTAAAGTGGAGAACGTCTAGTACTTTGGCAGGGTTCGATTCCCTTCCCAGCTGTCATTTTGTTTCTTCGTTGGTAATTTTTCTTTTTGTGGCAAAAATATTGTACTTAATTTATTTTACATCAGAAGGTTTATTTAAAGGAAATAATAAACAAGAAAATTTTTTAACACAAATGTTAACATAATTTCAACACAAAATGTGTTTTGCCGCAACATAAACACCACCATAGTGTTGGCAGTACAGTAAGGAGGCAATGTTGTTACAAAAGTAGTTAATGTTACATCTTCATATATAGCTTAACAGTATGTTACATAAACAGTAACATTAGTAACTGAAGGCTCTCAGATAACAACAAATTACTGTAGTAGTGACATTAATACTGTTGCCTCAACATTTCACTTTTTTCTGTGTGCGAGAGTTGGGATATCGGCGTGATCCGTCCCTTGCCTAGCTGGCGGTCGATGCGCGGTGTGGTTGAGTGTCTAATGCTGTGATATGTACAGTCACGTATGCGTCGAATAGTTATTACAGGCGTGTGTAGCGCTAGTCACATTTGACAATTCTGTGATCATAGAGATGACCGTAAGTGATCCCATCCAGTCGTCCTCACTGCGGGCGTGCTGCAGAGAAAGGGCATACTTACATGTATGAGCAGTACAAAGCTAAAACCGTTGCCCATTGCAAATTTTTCTCATGTGGGTAGTGTGATTTCTGGGCGTATCTGCAGCTTTGACACAGGGTACTTGATAATGCAAAGGTGAAATAGCCGCTTATACCACGAACTTCAGCCGCACACACCAGCAAAATGGCGTCACTTGCCAGCAGCATGTCGGAACATCATTCGCCATTTAGCGCATGATAATTTACTTGCCAGCTGGCTTCCCAGCGTGGTGGTTCCTCACTTTGGTCTACTTTCCTATTCTGTGCTATAGCCACCAAGTCACTGAACATGTGCATCTCATACGAACTAGAGACGGTGGTTTACTACCAAACGCTCTATGCAGATCATTAGTGTTCCTTTCGTTACTTTATATGTCATATGTATGAGGAAGTTTTTCTTCATGTTATCCGAACACATACGTATGATTCCCGCGTGCCAAATATGTATAGCCTAGTCATGCAATCTGTAGGAAGCATTCAAGTTAAAAAATATATGGCACAAAGTATTTTCGCTAATATATTTTAAAAACCCGTTTGGTCACGTAATTAATTATAATAGAGACCCTTTCACTGTTCGCCACCATCGCAACTGATGCCAAGCTTAGAATTCACGGTACTTAAAACACACAAAATCTTATTTTTTGATTATACCCCTTCATTATACTCCACTCTTCTTTTCGGCTCGGCTGCACGAAGATCCAGCCAATGGCCAGCAAAGTTTTATTTTTCTTTGCGCGCAGCTGTCAGGGTTATGTCGCATCACAATTCAACACAAGCGAATAAGTTTTTGAAGTCTAGGTTGTCAGGAAATGCATTTTCCAATCTTTCGGTGCCTAATATTTTGGTTCGTACTCTATACTTGTACTGCGACATAACTGCTTTCTGGTTGTAAACGAACAGGCTGTATTACAGTAAAAACAAATATTAGAAAGTTATATGGCGTTTTATGTAGGCCCATTTAGATGCAATGCTTAAGTTACAATTAGCATACAAAACACTAGTTTAAAACTACATTTCAACTGTGAAATATTTCTTACTGGCCGTTGACAACTCGTCTCTACTCTCACTGTTTTTAATTCGTGTTTAATACGAAAAAATATTACAAATTATAAAAAAAACTAAGTTAAAGTTTCATTTATTTAAGAAAACAGTATGTTAAAGAAAACAGTATGTTAAAGTTAACCACAGTGTTATAAATTTGTATTATACAAGTTATTTAAAACACAGCTTGACATGTTACTGTAGGGTTATTTTTCAAAGGTTCGTTTCAAAACATTCGAAGAAACCGTGAATGGCCTATACTCCAGAATGTAATCTTAGTTTACACCCACGCAGTCATTGTAAAATTACACAATGAAAAGCGTACAACTACACTGACTTTGAGTGTTTATACAACGACCATGTAGCAGTAAAAATACACAGCTAAGGTTTCAATCCGAGAAGTAGGTGTGTTTTAACACACATTTTAAAATGTCTAATTTAACATTAATGTAATTTCAACAAAGACTTGAAAGGCTCTTTGAATTGTTAAGAACTTTTGTGTAAAATTACACGTACTGTGGTTGTTTTTACAAATTACGCAAAAAATGTAAAATTGCCAAAAATGTGTATGTGTAAATTTAGATTTATTTTTTACAGTGCTGAATGGAGACTGAGGTTCTGCTCTTTAGCAGGCACGTGCAGCTAGAGCTCTGATTACACGCTGGCTGTTCGTTAGCTTCAGTAACTTGGGTATTCTGTGGTGATAGCGAGGAGAAGCACAACACCTACCACAGAGTACTTAATAATACAGAGTCAAAAAAGCTGCTTTTACCGCGAACTTCTGTCGCACCCGTCAGCAAAATGTTGGAACGCCTTTCGCCAATCATTATCTGGTAACCTATCAGCCAACCTGCAGCCAAGTCAATAGGCGCCCTTTTACAGTATGCAGTAACAAAGCAGACGCAAGTCCCGTTCTCAGAAGTTTTCGCAGACAATAAGAGAACGGATACCCCCACATCAAAGAAATCGCCACGTAATTTTGTTTCTGCGTGATTTTCTACTCTGTACACCTACACGACTGCTCATAGGATTCAAAAAGTCCACGAGTTTCTTAAAGGATGGACTAAGGATCTGCATTTTTTTTTTAGTGAAAATAATACAGTGCTTGATGTTACGACATGGTATGTTCATGTCCGCAGATTTATTGCCATTATTAGCTGTCGTCTATACGACGCCTCTGGGTGTCGTGTAAAGAGCTACGTTGGGGAAACTCCATTCGCACACGCAAGTAAAATGGCTTCACTGGCCAGCAAAATGTTGTAACTCCGGTCGCCAGCCAGCGCCTGGTAACGCAATTGCCNAGTGAAAATAATACAGTGCTTGATGTTACGACATGGTATGTTCATGTCCGCAGATTTATTGCCATTATTAGCTGTCGTCTATACGACGCCTCTGGGTGTCGTGTAAAGAGCTACGTTGGGGAAACTCCATTCGCACGCGCAAGTAAAATGGCTTCACTGGCCAGCAAAATGTTGTAACTCCGGTCGCCAGCCAGCGCCTGGTAACGCAATTGCCCGCCAGCTGCTCTGCCAGTGGAGAACTTCCAAGGGCCATTCCAGTGCCTCGCGAAGCAAATCAGAGGAAGTATACGTCCATATGAAAGTAACCACCACGCCATTTCGCCTCTGTGTTCTTGTCTACTATGTGATTGCGTGCTACGTCCTCAAATGTAAAACTGCCTACTGATGGGGTAACCAATAAAAAATTAGTGCAAGTTCGAGTTCACGTAGGACCGTAGAGCCCAGGCTACAGGTCACTAAAGTAGTGACATTTTCCACTTCTCTACTCATAAAATTATAATTTTGAAGTCTAGGAAAATGTCCTAAGCAGTTCCAAGAGAATCTAACATTTCACAGCCGGTGTATCAAATAAATCTCTTCTCCCAACAGCGTTTGAAAGCTTCCTTCAAGTAACTTAATCTCCAGTGGCGGCTAATACCAGTTGCTAGGTGTGCGGGTGTTACATAATGACAGCACCGGACAATAGATCTCTCTTTCCCATCTGACGTCACGCCGTGTGTGGTCTGGGTACCTCGCCTCTTGCCACTGAATGGTAACGACACCGCATATTCACGATGACAATTGGTTTTTACAGCTTTCAGCTGGCACCAAAACGTCCTGCAACTTAGCATTGGTAGCCACTGGTAGACACAGGAAAGCGAATAACCATCCAATTAGCCGTTCCGCCCTGCAGACTTCGCCCGGCTCACTGCCATTACCATTCTGAAGGTAAAGGGCCGGGGAAAAAACGTATAAACATTACTAGCATTCCAGACGAAGGGAATTTCATGCAAGATAACGGATCGGACGGAATGAGCTGTAAAGACATGGGACGATGCATCTGGGGACTGTGGCTATGGCAGTTGCTTCCAGGCATCGCGGTCTTATCAGGGTCGGGCGGCCCTCTCCCCCAAGGAATTCCTGCAGGGGGTGGGTGGCAGGTATGTCACACCTAAAACCCAGCCACCCGCCGGCAACCACTTCCAGAACCAGCCCGACAACTTCCAGCGACCCTCATCACGTCTGGAGCCAGCGGTAATGGCGCCCCGGAGGTTTTCCACGAAATCCCAGGAGTGGCCAAAATGTCCTCCCATACTCTCCTACTGGTGTTTCTGCACTGTGCCTTGCACATGCCTTTGTTATGCCTGTCCTGGCCGAAGCAGAAGGCATGACATTGTCGTTCCAGACAGGTTCAGAGTAAATCACCCATATGAGCGTCGCAAATGTTCTGACGCGGCATGCATTCGTTATATCTTTGTTCATTTCACATTTCAGATAATTAGCTGTGCTACTTAACATGAAAACAAAAATCCAGTGAAAAAGGAGAAGGGAGCTAGGAGACATCTGCCCTCTCCCCTTATCAAAATCTGGAGTACCAAAACTTTGCATGGTAAAATTGCAGATTTCCTTACTTAACGTATATTTAAAAGAGGTGGTGGTCACTAAATAATTTTATAGTGCATTTTGTAGTGTTAAAAGTATTTTTGGTAAATGTGCGGATAGGAAGCAATATGTGTGTGTAATGTAAATATTACCATAATTATTATTTTAAAAATGTTGGGAAACGATACTTTATCCAGCACTAGGTACGCCAAATTCTATATATAACCTTGACTACCTCCCACTTTTGTAACCTATCTGAAAAAGTTTTCAAAGCTCCTGACTAAATATACACATTGATTTCACAGATGTTCGTATAAAAATCCTTATATTGATGTACTTTAACGGGAGTAGTAGTAAGGATGGTACCAAAACCTCTATTTACATCTGAGAAAAACTAAGCTTGGAAAATTATTTGCGTTGTAGAAATACTATGTTAAATACCCGAAACAAGATAGTATCAAGAAAATTAAAATTAAAATAAAGTAAAATGTAAATTTTAATCTAAAAAGATCACTTCAAAAATCTAAATCTACTAAATTAGAAATCGAGAAATCTTGCAAGGTAATACAGCGTTTACTTTTCGCTGTAGGCCTACAGTACTTGGGCTGGTTGTTCATTAGTTTACACATTAGCAATTTAACCTTAGGTCGTTCGCTAACGTCACGTCGCGTGAGGAGCCTCTCCACTTGATTGTGATTGGCTGTAAAATGCGCGGCATGTACCAGCTCAATGATTATTGGCTCCTGCCGCGCGCATCATGGTTGCACAGCAAAAAGAAAGTATCCCCATGTCTTGCAAATGTTCACTACCCATCACTAATAATATGCACAGCATAGAAGTGGTGCTATAAGTCTGAAAATAAATCAGCTTTATGAGAAAAATAACTGTTAGCTCGGACTGACCGACTGACTAAATATATAACAGAGAAAAAATTGAACTACAGATTGGCTACAGAGTACTAAAGAATGCAGAAATAAAACAGCCGCATATACCACGAACTCCAGCTGCAGACGCAAGNTAAATATATAACAGAGAGAAAATTGAACTGCAGATTGGCTACAGAGTACTAAAGAATGCAGAAATAAAACAGCCGCATATACCACGAACTCCAGCTGCAGACGCAAGCAAAATGGAGTTGGCCATCAATGCGTTGGAACGCCGCCGTTCTCTAATCAGTGCCCGATAACTTACTTTCCAACCGGCAGCTCAGCCAATACGGAACCTTTCGCAGCACGCAGTAACCAATTCGACACAACTCCTGTTCCCAGAGCCTCGCATAGTCAATCACAGAATAGGTACGCTTACAGCGAATGAACCGCCACGCCATTTCGTCTCCGTGTACTTACAGTATCTACTTACATAGCACAGGATAACCACCGGATATCCGAATTATATATCCACAATATATAAAAGTAATCTAAGTCCTGCAGTTAATCTCTAATGTACATTGAAGAGCCAAAAAAAACTGGTACACCTCTGCCTTATATCGTGTAGCACCCCCCCCCCC
>NQII01005373.1:58581-74101 GCA_002778355.1 Clitarchus hookeri
CAAGACGACGTGGCATGGACTCGACTAATGTTTGAAAGTATGCAGGAGGCAATTCACACCATGAATCCTGCAGGGCAGTCCACAAATCCAATCTGCGCCAATTTGAGAAAGGGTTGCACGTCTGTCACGTTTAATGATTCTCATCAGTCGTAGTTTGTCCTGTTCTTTCACGATCTTTTTCCGGCCGCAGCGATGTCGAAGATGTTATGTTTTACCGGATTCTCGATATTCACGGCACACTCGTGAAATGGTCTTACGCGAACATCAAAATGTTATCGTTACTTAGGAGATTCTATGTCCCATCTCTCGTGCACCGACTATAACACCACGTTCAAATTCACTTAAATCGTGCTAACCTGCCATTGTAGCAGCAGTAACCGATCTAGCTGCCGACCGCATCGCGTTACTCTGATTGGTTCCATACCTCTGCTATTTTCATACGCACGCCTATACCAGTTTTTTTTTTTTTTTTTGGCTCTTCATTGTATATCCTCTTGATATCCAGTAGTAGATACCAGTTTGTACCGCTTACTGGATATCCATTAGATATTACAAAACCACCAATGGCAATTCATTAAGGTAAGTGGCTGCATCTAAAGATGTCTATAGGAAATCCAAAATATCTATATCACATTTTGGATATTGGGCGGATATTTGGATATCTTTTGGCAGTCTTTTCGATGTAACTTTGCTATTTCTGGATGTCCCTGGATATCCTGAATATCAGATAGTGACATCCGTCAGATATTCTTTGGATGTCTCTGTGCTATATGGGTTGTGGCTGTATCGTGATTATGATAGTCCTTGCCTACAAAAGTAACAAGAATACTATACTGGGGAAGGAGGGGTAGATTTGCGCTTCGAACAACTGACATACACTCGTGTTTCATTTTTAAAACGCATCGCTATAAACAGACTGTGTATCTGCGGAGGAATAATATTTAATGTGGTCTTTCCCACCACTTATGTCACTGAGATGATAGAAGCAAAGGAAATTCCTCGCATTTATTTTAGACTTGGATAATTAAATATCTACTTTCCTTACTCCCAAACATGTAAATGCGATTGAAGTATCGAGAACGTGCAACAGCAAAGTAAGTAAGCGCATTTGTTACTGCGGTTTCGTGCGTAGTTTGCAAGGCATTGCTCCGTGAAAAGTGAATGACTTGCTAACGAANAGCGCATTTGTTACTGCGGTTTCGTGCGTAGTTTGCAAGGCATTGCTCCGTGAAAAGTGAATGACTTGCTAACGAATAACAAAACGATTGGGTTTAGAGTAAACGCCGGTACGACATTCCATCAATCACGTGCCACTACCGCGACGAGAAACTCGCGAGGAAACAGAATAATGGTTCTTGACTGCTTGTATTTTTAATATATCTGGATTTCACTAGCCTCTATATCTTTCAGCATGTATATTAACTAGGCATTGATTAATTTTAAGAACATATTTAGTTAATTCTTCTTATAGTTCCTCCGAGATTTTTTTAGTTGCACGTTATTATTACGATTTGTGTTTACTCATTGTTTAGTCCTGTATTCAAGTTGGTAATGTGTTAGACAAGGCATTTTACCCTAGCTTAGTGAACTTAATAAAAGCCTATAAATAAATATCCCGGAATAATACTCAGTGATAATAACAAAGTTAACAAAGCTACAGGTGCACACGCACGATATTGGCACTGCGTTACAGTGTGTTTAAAAATTTGCGTTTTACCACAAATCTATTGAACGTATGTTCACTCTGCTGATCTGTGAAAATAAGACACACTTCAGATGCGGCCTGCTGAGTGCTTTCAGGACGTCACGCACATTAGAAACACATTTTCAGAAAACTCCAACATAGCTAAAACAGCTTGTTCGAAGCGCTAGAACTAAAAATAAATGCTTCAGGCACTAACAAAAATAATTAAGCACCCTGCGCTGAGCCTTGCCACAAACTTTACAACACTTAAATGATGAGGTCACGGCTGAAAGTCGTATAGGTACATTAGGGTGTCCCAAAAAAATCAAAGTCATTTTTTTAACGCATACCCTCTTAATTTATTTCTATGGTGTCAAAACAATTGTAGATTAAATTTCGTATACCTAAGACCTTGGCAACCTGTGCCGACTTGCATTGAAACATGTCAGTACTGGCTGCATAAGGCGGACGCGAGCCGATGCTTTGATGTGCTTGTAAATGATTGCTAATTTGTTAGTAAACGTATTGTTTTTAACCAGCCAACATGTCAGTGGAATTACGTAGTTCTAAAAAGGGTATTTTTTTAATAGGTGACGTTAAACATTAAATAACGGGTTCAAAACTTCCATGTAATGAACAAGTCCTTGCAGTTTTGTTTTACAACATCCGTGAAGTGAATTTAACTGTTAATGAAAGCACAAATCTCACTATTCGCAAGTGTATTATCTTTTGGGAAAAGGCACGTATACTAAACCAAATCTGTACGAATCGCGTGAAAAAACTAGTGAACCTATATCAAGTTTGGAGGGATTTGCAAAAAAATGCACAAAAAACCAAATATGTATTTAAGCAGCGCCGACAAGAGTTCGTCAACAACTTAAATAACTTGTTTGACCAGGTCTACCTGGTAACTTAGCTGGTGTGGACAAAAAATCTGACTGATAAATAGGAAAGAGCGCACCTCAGATCTATTGAGGAAGAAAACCGACGTGCTAAATATTGCTCTGCGCCAGATGCTTCGACATCATATCATGAACCGTTACAAAATAACTTATCTTCGAATTCTAATGAAAACATACATCTACAAGAAGATTTACCAACTTTGATCGAGAAAACACAACCCGGACCAAGTAAAACACCTATGCGGAAAGAATTCATTACTCCAAAACTAGTAGCAGCGCTGGATAGGTGTCAGCTAAGTATTAGAGATTCTGTATTTATTATTGAAGTTACTATTGAGGCACTTGGATATAATACTGATGGATTTCCCATAAGTTAATCCTCTATTCAAATTATTCGAACGGAAAAACGGAAAGAGCGCGCAGAAGCCATAACAATTAATTTTCAAAACGAGGTACCAGATGTGGTGACTGTTCACTGGGATGACAAACTGTTGCCTGCTTTAGATGCTCGGAAATCAAAAGAGGAACGTCTTCCGATAGTTATTTCATATGGAAATATAGAACAACTTATTGCTGTGCCAAGGTTGGAAAGCTCTTCAGGAAGCGAACAGGTGCAGGCTGTTTGGAACGCGATTGTAGACTGGAATCTCGAAGACAAAGTGCAAATTCTTTGTTGTGACACTACGACTTCAAATACAGGTCGTATCAATGGTGCCTGTGTGCTTCTTGAACAAAAACTTAACAGAGAAATTCTCGTTTTTGTTTGCCGCCATCACGTGTATGAGTTGGTATTAAAAGGCGTGTTCGAAGTAAAAATCAGCCAAGTGACTACAAGTCCTGATATTCCACTCTTCAAAAAGTTCCGAGATAACTGGAAAGCTGTCGATCTTGATAAAATACAGTGTTTTAAAGAAAAGCTTACGCTGCACCTGACTGTTTTCAAAATTGACGATTTGCTTGAGTTTTACCGGACTGAACTGACCAAAGAAATAGTCAGAGATGACTATCGAGAGATGATAGAGCTTATTGTAATATTTTTAGGCGGAAATACAAAGAGAAAATATAAATTTTGCCCTCCAGGTGCCATGCACCAAGCTCGATGGATGGCGCGAGCAATTTACTCCCTGAAAATATCATTGCTTAGTGCGCGATTCAAAATTACGAGCAAGGATAAGATGGCGCTTTTTGACGTTTGCCTGATCATTGTGACATCCTACGTCAAGCCATGGCTCCAATGCATTGTGGCAGTAAAAGCACCTTACCAAGATTTGCGCTTTTTGAAGGAGATGAAGGCTTACGAAAAAATTGATAAAAGCATTTCAAAAGCAGCTTTACAGAAGTTTAGCCAGCATTTATGGTATTTGACTGATGAAGTTTCTTTTTTTTTTACTGTTTGACGATGAAGTGGACCATGAAACTAAAATTAAAATGGTTGAAAATTTAACCAAAGAGAATGTATCAACTCATGGTAAACGTTACATCCCATCGATGGAAGAACTTTGTGGCCCATTGCATGGTTAGTTCAATAAGCAAATATAGTAATTGTTTCTTTTGTTTTCTGTTAAATTACAATTTTGTTAAATATTTTCTTTTTTTTCTGAGAAAAACGTCGATGACTTAATTTCCGTCAAAAGAAAGTAATTGTTCAAACCGTCTTAAAATTGATGACAGTTTCCTCCACGAATGTTCTACTTTCTGGGCAAATAATGCCTCGTTTCAAGAAGCCAGAAGGAAGGTTTGAACGCTGAGGGCAGTGAACGATACAGCTGAAATAGCGGTCAAGTTGATGCAAGACTTTCATGGTTTAATCACGGTTGATGAAGAACAAAAGCAATTTTTATTACGTTGCGTACAAGAACACCGGAAGTTTATCCTGACTGCAAAAAGCAAACTTTGAAAAGAAAATTTAAAGCCTAATTTTAAGTTAAAGCCTAATTTAATGATCTTTACTTGTAATTAGTCATTATTATACGATTCAGGTATATTGATGTTTTATTTACCAAATAAACATCAAGTTCTAAAATCCTTCGATACTAACTCCATACAAAATTTAATGTCTTATGTTTGGCATCATGTCGGCACGAGTTATCATTATCCAATAGTGGTCATATTTATTAGTTGAGTTATTAAGGTCAAACCTAAAAAAAAATTAGAGGGTATGCGTATTTGATTTCGCGAAAAAAAATGTTTTTCCCTTATGTCTTGGGACACCCTAAGGTACATGCAACACGACGAGAACACTGCACGACAGTTAGGAGTCTTGCGTTTAGTGGTGATGGCGCATTTGATGTGCGTCAGGTATAGCCCTTATCGCTTACGCGCTTCTCTGCCTCAAACGACGAAAATAGCTCCAGGTAGGCGGGCCCCTTAAGTTTTTACACTTTGTTTTCTTATAGAGTTTGTTTTGTCTCAAGAGTTTTCCAGGGCGAGTGCTATACAGTCATCAAATTGTAAAAGTAATCGTAACTTTCAGGTGTTCGAAGTTTAATCTGTCCTTAGGCGAACACACGAATATTTCCTTTTCCTTATACCTACGTCGGATAAGCCTCGGGTGGCCCAGAGGCTAGAGCATCGCCTCCCATCAAGGCAGACCTGGTTTGATTCCCGTCGAAGATGCAAACAGGATTTTCGCATGTGTGAATCGTGCCGGACGTTGCCACTGGTCGATGTCTTTTCTCGGGGATCTCCCGTTTTCCCTGCCCATGCATTCTGGCGCTGCTCAGTGCTCACCTCACTTCACCCTCGTCGGCTCTGAAAACCCAGACGTTAATAGCTGCCCAAATCTCTTCACTCAATCACCACTCACTCTCCACTCATCCGTCGGAGGCAGATGAATGAATTGTTACAAGGGACGCCTGAAGGGTGTATCTGAGTGTATCTGATGGAAGTCCTAATAATAAAATAAAATAAAATATTTAAATTTGATTTATTCTCACAGCTATTATTTACAGCAATAAATTATCTGTATCCACTATTACTCTTTTTATTAAACAGCGAGGACAATATTTTATGTATATTTCAAATCTAATAAACGTCATTCTTAATTTATCTGTTTGTTAACAGTAAATTAACTCATACGTATCATTAACACGTGTTTAGTATATATGTTGCCATAATTTGTAATGTCTTTCACTCACGCATCTAGTCCAATAGTCGAGCCTGCCAGCCGCACTCTTCCCTGCTTGATGCTCGCAGTCGCAGATTTCCCTTCCGCTTGTCTCTACTCTAGCTGCTCGTCGTCTATCGCTCAGAACTCAGCCACTAATCCATTCAACAACTCCACTCAACTCAACTCCCTGCTCAGAGGCCTGTCACACTTTTACGTATATCGTTCGCCCTGACCATCTGGAAGGTTCAGCGCATTCCGAGTCACGCTGAGAGAACGAGTTTAGTAATCCAGAGCATTAGTTGGATAAACGCAGAAATCCTATCCACCGAAGGTCTGGAGCGGTGAGCCGCCAAAGGGTTACCGCGGCAAAATGCCTGCATAACTCAAAATGCTGGTAGGATTATCGCTCGACTGTCATCCAAACATCCCATTGACTTGCCACCCCGCTTATCAATACTCTATCCTTCTCTTCCGCCCGCTCGCTCGGGGAGGGCCAAGGTCAGCGGCGCAGACCAGCAACGCGTAACACTGCACCCTCCTCAAGTTTGTTCGTCCCGAACAGAATCTACAACATCTGGAACTTCGTAGAGTGCCAGTCGGTCAATGTGGACAACCTTCGGCTTTGCCCAAGTGCCTTGACGACAAATCCGAAAGACAGCATCATGCATCTTATTCAGAATTCTGTAGGGGCCTTCCGAACATTTCTGAAGATTCTAGTACCCTTTTCATCTCTGTGGGTTGTACAGCCAAACCAGTTGTCCTTGAAATACCTCGCCCGGAATTCTCTTCTTATACCGGGTCTTGATCCTGTCGTTTGTGCTTTACAGAGGCACCAATCCTTTCATTACCGTTTTGAAAAGATGGAGCAACTCCGTAATTACCCCTTGTACCTTCTTTAGACCATGTTTACCAATATGAAAAGTGCAGGCACTTGCGGTGGATGCTGCAGGTTGTGCCTGGATCCTCGTCTGACGCACCCTGAAGTGCTGGTAGCTCATGTCGACTGCCTCACTCCCTTTCTCTAGTTCACGCAGCTGGTTATTTGCCCCTCTAACCACTTCCTACATGGGACTACTATCCTCACAGCCACTACTGAAGGGGAGAGTGAAATAATTCACTCCATGCCATGGGCTTCTTTCGCTGTTATGTGGCACAGTGTGCACAGGGCATTTCGACAGTACTCGCAAGTTATCGTGTTCGTTTTCCAACTGCTTTGTGAGGTATGCAGCTTGCAGCATCGGCTCGTCAATGCGGTTTCTTAGTTTTTGTGCATGTATACGAAACTCACAAATTTCTTCACCCAAGTGCTTGCATGCGCTCATTAAAGACATTTGTCCCTCTCGCTGCTTCTTTTCCCGCTGCTGTTCATGTTTCAGCNATAATACTCAGTGATAATAACAAAGTTAACAAAGCTACAGGTGCACACGCACGATATTGGCACTGCGTTACAGTGAGTTTAAAAATTTGCGCTTTACCACAAATCTATTGAACGTACGTCCAATCTGCTGATCTGTAAAAATAAGACACACTTCAGATGAGGCCTGCTGAGTGCTTTCAGGACGTCACGCACATTAGAAACACATTTTCAGAAAACTCCAACATAGCTAAAACAGCTTACTCGAAGCGCTAGAACTAAAAATAAATGCTTCAGGCACTAACAAAAATAATTAAGCGCCCTGCGCTGAGCCTTGCCACAAACTTTACAACACTTAAATGATGGGGTCACGGCTGAAAGTCGTATAGGTACATTAGGGTGTCCCAAAAAAATCAAAGTCATTTTTTTAACGCATACCCTCTTAATTTATTTCTATGGTGTCAAAACAATTGTAGATTAAATTTCGTATACCTAAGACCTCGGCAACCTGTGCCGACTTGCATTGAAACATGTCAGTACTGGCTGCATAAGGCGGACGCGAGCCGATGCTTTGATGTGCTTGTAAATAATTGCTAATTTGTTAGTAAACGTATTGTTTTTAACCAACCAACATGTCAGTGGAATTACGTAGTTCTAAAAAGGGTATTTTTTTAATAGGTGACGTTAAATATTAAATAACGGGTTCAAAACTTCCATGTAATGAACAAGTCCTTGCAGTTTTGTTTTACAACATCCGTGAAGTGAATTTAACTGTCAATGAAAGCAAAAATCTCACTATTCGCGAGTGTATTATCTTTTGGGAAAAGGCACGTATACTAAACCAAATCTGTACGAATCGTGTGAAAAAACTAGTGAACCTATATCAAGTTTGAAGGGACTTGCAAAAAAATGCACAAAAAACCAAATATGTATTTAAGCATCGCCGACAAGAGTTCGTCAAAACTTAAATAACTTGTTTGACCAGGTCGACCTGGTCACTTAGCTGGTGTGGACAAAAAATCTGACTGATAAATAGGAAAGAGCGCACCTCAGATCTATTGAGGAAGAAAACCGACGTGCTAAATATTTCTCCGCGCCAGATGCTTCGACATTATATCATGAACCATTACAAAATGACTTATCTTCGAATTCTAATGAAAACATACATCTACAAGAAGATTTACCAACTTTGATCGAGAAAACACAACCCGGACCAAGTAAAACACCTATGCGGAAAGAATTCATTACTCCAAAACTAGTAGCAGCGCTGGATAGGTGTCAGCTAAGTATTAGAGATTCTGTATTTATTATTGAAGTTACTATTGAGGCACTTGGATATAATACTGATGGATTTCCCATAAGTTAATCCTCTATTCAAATTATTCGAACGGAAAAACGGAAAGAGCGCGCAGAAGCCATAACAATTAATTTTCAAAACGAGGTACCAGATGTGGTGACTGTTCACTGGGATGACAAACTGTTGCCTGCTTTAGATGCTCGGAAATCAAAAGAGGAACGTCTTCCGATAGTTATTTCATATGGAAATATAGAACAACTTATTGCTGTGCCAAGGTTGGAAAGCTCTTCAGGAAGCGAACAGGTGCAGGCTGTTTGGANCAATAGGTGCAGTCTGTTTGGAACGCGATTGTAGACTGGAATCTCGAAGACAAAGTACAAATTCTTTGTTGTGACACTACGACTTCAAATACAGGTCGTATCAATGGCGCCTGTGTGCTTCTTGAACAAAAACTTAACAGAGAAATTCTCGTTTTTGCTTGCCGCCATCACGTGTATGAGTTGGTATTAAAAGGCGTGTTCGAAGTAAAAATCAGCTAAGTAACTACAAGTCTTGATATTCCACTCTTCAAAAAGTTCCGAGATAACTGGAAAGCTGTCGATCTTGATAAAATACAGTGTTTTAAAGAAAAGCTTACACTGCACCTGACTGTTTTCGAAATTGACGATTTGCTTGAGTTTTACCGGACTGAACTGACCAAAGAAATAGTCAGAGATGACTATCGAGAGATGATAGAGCTTATTGTAATATTTTTAGGCGGAAATACAAAGAGAAAATATAAATTTTGCCCTCCAGGTGCCATGCACCAAGCTCGATGGATGGCGCGAGCAATTTACTCCCTGAAAATATCATTGCTTAGTGCGCGATTCAAAATTACGAGCAAGGATAAGATGGCGCTTTTTGACGTTTGCCTGATCATTGTGACATCCTACGTCAAGCCATGGCTCCAATGCATTGTGGCAGTAAAAGCACCTTACCAAGATTTGCGCTTTTTGAAGGAGATGAAGGCTTACGAAAAAATTGATAAAAGCATTTCAAAAGCAGCTTTACAGAAGTTTAGCCAGCATTTATGGTATTTGACTGATGAAGTTTCTTTTTTTTTTACTGTTTGACGATGAAGTGGACCATGAAACTAAAATTAAAATGGTTGAAAATTTAACCAAAGAGAATGTATCAACTCATGGTAAACGTTACATCCCATCGATGGAAGAACTTTGTGGCCCATTGCATGGTTAGTTCAATAAGCAAATATAGTAATTGTTTCTTTTGTTTTCTGTTAAATTACAATTTTGTTAAATATTTTCTTTTTTTTCTGAGAAAAACGTCGATGACTTAATTTCCGTCAAAAGAAAGTAATTGTTCAAACCGTCTTAAAATTGATGACAGTTTCCTCCACGAATGTTCTACTTTCTGGGCAAATAATGCCTCGTTTCAAGAAGCCAGAAGGAAGGTTTGAACGCTGAGGGCAGTGAACGATACAGCTGAAATAGCGGTCAAGTTGATGCAAGACTTTCATGGTTTAATCACGGTTGATGAAGAACAAAAGCAATTTTTATTACGTTGCGTACAAGAACACCGGAAGTTTATCCTGACTGCAAAAAGCAAACTTTGAAAAGAAAATTTAAAGCCTAATTTTAAGTTAAAGCCTAATTTAAAGATCTTTACTTGTAATTAGTCATTATTATACGATTCAGGTATATTGATGTTTTATTTACCAAATAAACATCAAGTTCTAAAATCCTTCGATACTAACTCCATACAAAATTTAATGTCTTATGTTTGGCATCATGTCGGCACGAGTTATCATTATCCAATAGTGGTCATATTTATTAGTTGAGTTATTAAGGTCAAACCGAAAAAAATAGAGGGTATGCGTATTTGATTTCGCGAAAAAAAAATGTGTTTCCCTTATGTCTTGGGACACCCCAAGGTACATGCAACACGACGAGAACACTGCACGACAGTTAGGAGCCTTGCGTTTAGTGGTGATGGCGCATTTGATGTGCGTCAGGTGTAGCCCTTATCGCTTACGCGCTTCTCTGCCTCAAACGACGAAAATAGCTCCAGGTAGGCGGGCCCCTTAAGTTTTTNTAGCCCTTATCGCTTACGCGCTTCTCTGCCTCAAACGACGAAAATAGCTCCAGGTAGGCGGGCCCCTTAAGTTTTTACACTTTGTTTTCTTATAGAGTTTGTTTTGTCTCAAGAGTTTTCCAGGGCGAGTGCTATACAGTCATCAAATTGTAAAAGTAATCGTAACTTTCAGGTGTTCGAAGTTTAATCTGTCCTTAGGCGAACACACGAATATTTCNATCAAATTGTAAAAGTAATCGTAACTTTCAGGTGTTCGAAGTTTAATCTGTCCTTAGGCGAACACACGAATATTTACTTTTCCTTATACCTACGTCGGATAAGCCGCGGGTGGCCCAGCGGCTAGAGCATCGCCTCCCATCAAGGCGGACCTGGTTTGATTCCCGTCGAAGATGCAAACAGGATTTTCGCATGTGTGAATCGTGCCGGACGTTGCCACTGGTCNGACCTGGTTTGATTCCCGTCGAAGATGCAAACAGGATTTTCGCATGTGTGAATCGTGCCGGACGTTGCCACTGGTCGATGTCTTTTCTCGGGGATCTCCCGTTTTCCCTGCCCATGCATTCTGGCGCTGCTCAGTGCTCACCTCACTTCACCCTCGTCGGCTCTGAAAACCCAGACGTTAATAGCTGCCCAAATCTCTTCACTCAATCACCACTCACTCTCCACTCATCCGTCGGAGGCAGATGAATGAATTGTTACAAGGGACNCCAAATCTCTTCACTCAATCACCACTCACTCTCCACTCATCCGTCGGAGGCAGATGAATGAATTGTTACAAGGGATGCCTGAAGGGTTTATCTGAGTGTATCTGATGGAAGTCCTAATAATAAAATAAAATAAAAGAGTTAAATTTGATTTATTCTGACAGCTATTATTTACAGCAATAAATTATCTGTCTCCACTATTACTCTTTTTATTAAACAGCGAGGGCAATATTTTATGTATATTTCAAATCTAATAAACGTCATTCTTAATTTATCTGTTTGTTAACAGCAAATTAACTCATACGTATCATTAACACGTGTTTAGTATATCTGTTGCCATAATTTGTAATGTCTTTCACTCACGCATCTAGTCCAATAGTCGAGCCTGCCAGCCGCACTCTTCACTGCTTGATGTTCGCAGTCGCAGATTTCCCTTCCGCTTGTCTCTACTCTAGCTGCTCGTCGTCTATCGCTCAGAACTCAGCCACTAANTCGCAGTCGCAGATTTCCC
Organism: Clitarchus hookeri; assembly: GCA_002778355.1. Lineage (NCBI taxonomy): Eukaryota > Metazoa > Arthropoda > Insecta > Phasmatodea > Phasmatidae > Clitarchus > Clitarchus hookeri. The sequence continues at coordinate 70,234 of NQII01005373.1, forward strand.
TTCCGCTTGTCTCTACTCTAGCTGCTCGTCGTCTATCGCTCAGAACTCAGCCACTAATCCATTCAACAACTCCACTCAACTCAACTCCCTGCTCAGAGGCCTGTCACACTTTTACGTATATCGTTCGCCCTGACCATCTGGAAGGTTCAGCGCATTCCGAGTCACGCTGAGAGAACGAGTTTAGTAATCCAGAGCATTAGTTGGATAAACGCAGAAATCCTATCCACCGAAGGTCTGGAGCGGTGAGCCGCCAAAGGGTTACCGCGGCAAAATGCCTGCATAACTCAAAATGCTGGTAGGATTATCGCTCGACTGTCATCCAAACATCCCATTGACTTGCCACCCCGCTTATCAATACTCTGTCCTTCTCTTCCGCCCGCTCGCTCGGGGAGGGCCAAGGTCAGCGGCGCAGACCAGCAACGCGTTACACTGCACCCTCCTCAAGTTTGTTCGTCCCGAACAGACTCTACAACATCTGGAACTTCGTAGAGTGCCAGTCGGTCAATGTGGACAACCTTCGGCTTTGCCCAAGTGCCTTGACGACAAATCCGAAAGACAGCATCATGCATCTTATTCAGAATTCTGTAGGGGCCTTCCGAACATTTCTGAAGATTCTAGTACCCTTTTCATCTCTGTGGGTTGTACAGCCAAACCAGTTGTCCTTGAAATACCTCGCCCGGAATTCTCTTCTTATACCGGGTCTTGATCCTGTCGTTTGTGCTTTACAGAAGCACCAATCCTTTCATTACCGTTTTGAAAAGATGGAGCAACTCCGTAATTTCCCCTTGTACCTTCTTTAGACCATGTTTACCAATATGAAAAGTGCAGGCACTTGCGGTGGATATTGCAGGTTGGGGCTGGATCCTCGTCTGACGCACCCTGAAGTGCTGGTAGCTCATGTCGACTGCCTCACTCCCTTTCCCTAGTTCACGCAGCTGGTTATTTGCCCCTCTAACCACTTCCTACATGGGACTACTATCCTCACAGCCACTGCTGAAGGGGAGAGTGAAATAATTCACTCCATGCGATGGGCTTCTTTCGCTGTTATGTGGCACAGTGTGCACAGGGCATTTCGACAGTACTCGCAAGTTATCGTGTTCGTTNGGGGGGGGGGGAGGAAGCTCTGTAGCATGAACTCTGGAAGTGATGTCTCTCAAAGCCAACGGCAACCCTTTCAGTGTATTCGTTATTATGTCTTCGTTTTTGTTCAGCGTCACTGCACGTACCGGACGGCGGGGTGCGGGCTGCTGTCTTGCTGACTCCACCTCCAGTGCTCGGGCCAGGGCGTCCTGCATGTTGTGGGGGTGCAGCAATACGTACTGCTTGCTGTACCTATCTGTCGGCGATGGCATAGATGAAGAAGCCGACTGCGGTGATGTCGCTTGCCTCCTCAGAGCACCCTTTCAGAGATGGGTGGGCGAGCCGCACAAAGTCTTGCCATAGCTCCTGCAGAGGCTCTCCTGGTCGCTAGGTGCGGCTTTGCAGTTGGGCATGGTGGGCATGTCTCACGTATCGGTCGCCGAAACGTAGTTCCAATGCCGAAACCGGTGTGGGGTACTCCAGTCGATTTCACTTTGGCAGAGATTGTAGTATGCTCAGTGCGGAGCCTCTCATTACAGCAGCAAGGTAATAAGTCCGCTGCTCGGCTGACCAGCCATTCGTGTTAACTCGCTAATGCATTCTATTTTCCGGTCTACAGAGTCTATTTTCCCGTATACATTCTCATTTACACTATTTACAGTTGTAATTACAGAACTAATTAGGATATTTACAGTTTCATTCACACTTTCTTTCACACCACTAATTTTGTTATTTACAATAATTATTTCACTTTTTACATCTTCCCTCAAGCTGTTTGCACTTGCGATCACTTGGCTACTTAATCCCTCATTTAATGCTCGCAGTGCTTCCAGTTCTGCAGACCTTTTTTCTAGTCAAAATTCATATTGATTATTGCACAGAACAGTCTTAATTATTTTCATAAACCGTTATTCCAGTTGATTTATTTATTTGAAAACACTAACCACTTGCCTGTACCCTAACTTTATTTACAACAGATTGTTTAGTAATTGCCTCCATTACACTTCTGACACCAGTGTTATATGGTACGCCTGAGGGGCGCATATGAGTTCTTGAGAGATAGAGGTCTTCATAATAAAAAAACATAAAAGAACTAAAATTCACACAGGTATTATTTACAGCATTAAATTATCTGTCTCCTATATTACTCTTTTTATTTAATGGTGAACACAATATTTAATGTATATTTCAATTCTAATCAATGTCTTTAATATCTCTGTTTGGTTACCGTCAATTAACTCATACTCATCATTAACACGTGTTCAGTCTATCTATTGACATAATTTGTATCACTCACGCATATAATCCAATAGTCCAGCCTGTCAGCCGCACCTTCACTACTTGATAGTCGCAGTCGCAGATTTCCCTTGGTCATTTCTCTCGCCGCTTGTTCTTCTATCGCTCGGAACTCAGCCACTCATCCATTAAACAACTCCCGGTTCAATCATCCATTCCTTAACTCCCAGCTCGGAGGCCTGTCACACTTTTATATCGTTCGCCTTGGCCATCTGGAAGGTTCTACGCACTCCGAGTCACACTGAGACAACGAGGTCAGTAATCTAGAGCATTCTTAAGATAAACACCTATTGTCAGGAGCGGTGATTCGACAAAGGGTTATCGTGGCAGAATGCCTCCATAACTCAAAATGCTGGTAGGATTATCGCTAACTGTCCTTCAAACATCAGCCCCGCTTATCACTACTGTGTCCTTTTCTCCCGCCCGCTCGCGCGGGGTGGACCAAGGTCAGCGGTGTAAACCAGCGACATATAACAGTATTATTTTCGCTGCAAACCGCACAAGCACCATTACGATGCTCTGGCAAATGTTGGGACAAACAAAAAAAGCCTTTGTGTTATATATTATTGGCAGCAGCTGATCACATAACTGCGGGATATAGTGTCAACAACGAATGGCGTGTCTCGCTGCGTGAGGACATTTCCTTATTCGGGGCTGTTTTCAGCTGTNCAACGAATGGCGTGTCTCGCTGCGTGAGGACATTTCCTTATTCGGGGCTGTTGTAAAGTGTAGTTCCCCAAAGCCGTTACTTGTGCAACTGTATTGGGCACTGGGACTGAAAGCATTTATGTGTAGTAACTTGCTGGACTTCACACATCTATGTATAGTCCATTCACGGTTACTTCCAACTTTTCTGAAGCTCTGCTAAACTTCCACTTCCAGGTTATTCCTCAGCCTAATGGAAACAAAGCTTTACCGAGTTAAGTTTAATTCTTATCAGGCTAGGAACAAAACGAATTATCTTATGAGATAGTTTAGCATGCATAGGTATAATTTCCGCCACAAGGTGCGCTGCTGTTACAAAGCGGTCACATTTAATCAGGGTAATTGAGAAATATTATTTTTATTTGTGTAAAAATTGGCGTTTGGCTCAAATTGTGATATATATTTGCCTCAGCCAAAATTTTAAGCATTAACTTTATTGAGTAACTATTATTCACACCCTTCAATTGTGTTTAGAGGAACAAATAATATACATGTCACTGTGATTGCCACTGGGAGTTCATATGCAAACTAAATTCAGTGGGATAAGTTTGACGCTACTCCCCACCCGTGGTGTACAAAGTGGGTAGTAGGGTCCTCAGTTAATGTTACATGGCACAGAATATAAGGTGACTTGAAGGTTGAGGGTATATTAATAAGGTAGTATTTCGGTGTTTCACTTTACTGGTTGGTTAAACTGTCTCGAGTTTAAATATACAGAAACACCTCCGAGGTGTGGTACTCTATTTAACTAACTTGGATTAACTATGGTCGATGTCGGAAAGGGGGG
>NQII01005373.1:74138-132440 GCA_002778355.1 Clitarchus hookeri
GGGGGGGGGGGGGCTACTTTGGGCGATGAATTGATACTAGCTCTGCTTGTAGTGCTTGGTATGTGTCGTCTGGATGATGTCCGGAAATGTGGGTGGCATTGGAAAGGCCCGCGTTTGGTGCCGTCTCCCCTCGACTGCGGCTCTGGGTTCGCTCCTCGATGCTCTCCTCTCGTTCCGACATCCTCTCGCGATTCCCGATGCAACTGTCTCTCATGGCGCGGTGATAAAAACTGATTCTCTCTTCTCTCGTAAATTCACTTATATCCTCTCTTGACTTCCTCCCTAAGTTCCTACATGTGTCTCCTTTGTTGGGGGAGGGATGTGGGAGGAGGGCGCTGTACAAAGAATAATTCATACATGTGCCATGGTTCGTGTTGGTGCACCCTAAAACTTACCCTGTCAGCTCTCCTTCCATGGCGCATTTCCAAGTTGTCCCGTGGTTTGCTAAGGGGGGAGGAGTGCTCGTGGCACCACTTCCAAGCTTGTCAGCCATTTTCTCTCCTATCACCTTTCAGCATGTGTATTAACGTCTCTCGTGGCGGTAATCGCCAGCATATTTCGTCATTCTTCGGCGTGAATAAATTTCATGGGGTTTGCTAGGGGGTGGGGAGAGAGGTCCCGCGCTGCAGCGATACGTGTAACTGAGTATCCGTCCTCTGGGTTGACTTGACCTGGCTGTCCACGTGTTCCGCAACTCGTGTCAACTTGTTGGCGCTCGCGGGGAGGACAAAATCGCGGGGGTGTCAGTGAGGTTTCTACTTCAAATATGCGATACACTTCAAGGTAACGAATATAAATGCGAAAAAATTTAGCTATAATTAAAAGGAAATTTGTACTTTTACCATTTCGCTTAAGGAAACTGCACAAGAAAGCCCTAAAAATGTTATTTTAAACAATTTCGCTATTGTATTTTTCGATTCAGTTCTGATATTGAAATAAAGTAATTCTGGAAACTTACGTGTTGCTAAATCCAATTTACGACAGAATATTTAACAGTATGTGAATATATTTCGTTATATTTCTACTCTAGCGCGAAGAACAAAGTTTATTCTTTTCTTAGGTTCTAACACAATACAACTTAGAAAATTTTTACACAACAACATTAATTTATGAAAATTAGAATTATCCCATTTGCTTACATTTAAAACGACACAATCCGATACACACGCGGCACCAGTGCTACCTGGCGGCGAAAAAATTTAGTTGCTAAAGTAAAAGCATTGAGCTTCCCTGTCTGAGTTAAATAAACCTTAACTCATTTTAATAATTTTTTTCATTAGGAACTATTTGTTATTAGGCATTACAGATACACAAATTGTCTCTATGTTATATTCGTATTATTATAAATGAAATATTATAATTTATTGATAAACTATTAATAAAAGTTCAATTTAACCAACAATAAGGCACATTTATGTCAACACTATTATGAAACGCGTGTGAACATGGCATGTTTAGGAAACAACCAAACATTTCATACATGGAATGATTTTTCAAAGGTCTGTTTCAAAAATTGTGGAGAAACCGTGGATAGACGATAATGTAGCCGGGTCTTATTTCATTTGCTGGAATTGGCTGACAGCGTTGAGCATCATTTTGTCTCGTTGTTTGTCATCGTCTCTGAGCTTATCGGATTACGTGAAATAAAATATCCAGTGACAGAAATTAACTAACCTACTAGTTCTGAAGTACTGGTCAGCTTTTCCTAGAATAACAGCGCGAATTCCACATATCCCTAGCTACCAAAAACTAGCAGTGGTGGTTTAGCTCGAAGGAATTCTGACTTTTGGTTATATTCCATTATTCTTGGGTGCACATTTTAAGTTTTCTTTCGTTATCGGACGCTATCTGTGTAACAATACATTTTATATTTTGGCTGGGCCAGTTAAAATTCTGCTTTTATATTACTTAACGAAACTGATTTAGTTTGTAGGCAGTCAAGTCATTTCAAATACGTATCACACAGTCATACAAGCCAGAGGAGGCTATAGCGTCTTTAAAAAAATAGATCGGTTTAAAATAATTTTATTACAAGTCGCCAACACTAACAATGACATATGAAAGAATATGTGGCGAAATGTTTTTTAAAGAACTGTTGGAAATTTAAGCAAAATAATAATGTACGGAATAAGTCCGATTTCGTGGTATTTTGATGCAGGTGAAACTAAAATTAATTGCGGTAGGTATTCGTGGTATTCGTTAGAATTTTTCTGTAGCGAAATTAATTCTGGTAATTTTAATACTGGTACTGTCAGGAAATGTACGTTACATTTAACGTGAATTCCATCTGCGTCACGTTGATATGTTCCGGTGTACCGCGAACACCCGACAAAGGCGTTGTGAAATCTAATTCCTGAGACGTTTATCCATAAGCGATAATCCGACGCGGACGTGTGGGGTGTCAATAGCTCTCGTGCACATTTTTCCGGGGAAATCCGTTCTCCGAGCTCATTAAGAAGATGGCTGTAATACTGTGCGGTAATTTGCGAAGCGACGCCGCGAACACGAAACGATTTAGGGATGAATGTCGATAACGTTCTTCGGTGGGCATTTACTGGAAGCTAATGACGTTCGTTACTCATGCCAGTTCTAGGCTGGCGCGTATTCCCGCTTGTACAGATACGTTGGTATTTATGTAGATAAGCTCCACTTATTGCATGCTGCAATACTAATTAATTTTCATCTTACTAATGCATTGATATGGCGTGCTGGCCTGTGACCGGCCTAGCGCGTTTAATGAAACGCAAAGTCAATAAAAAAAATTATGCCATTTTCAATAGTGACTGACTTGTCAGAATCCCAGTGTAGTTCATAATAATATTTTCATAATTTTTTTTCGAAATTATTTAAGTAAAGATAAATAATTTACATCGTAGCCTATTATAGGCATTTTCATTGTTTCGGAACAAGAATTTAAAATAAATATGGTTCCACATACTCTTTACAACTTAAATACAAGTAAATTCTTTGGCTGCATTATTCCACATTCTGCCTCAGATTTACGAACTAAAATTTATTCTGTTCCAGTTTTTTTACGTCTTGTGTAATTTGATTAAATATTATTACCAAGAGCCCTATAGAATGCAATTCTGAGTACATACCCTTCTAATAGTTTAAGAGAGTTACAAATAATTGAACACTAATGATTATTCTAGGAAACAGAAAAACTTTAAACAAATATTCATAGAGCGTTTTTTTTATAATCCCTTCATTTATCAAAGCAATTGTATATATTTGTATGTATATATATATATATATATATAAGATACAGTTGCATTACAATTCCACGAACAGCTAAATTGCCTGACCTAAATCCCATTGTTTTCTACGCGCGGGGACATGTGAAAGCACTCCTGTTTCCACTCTGTTGATGCCCTACTGTAACGCATTGTGGACTCATTCGAACACATTTGCACCAATCACGACGTACTTAAGGGTGCGATCATTCAAAGAATGAAAATATGTCTGGAGAGCTCTGTTGATACTAATGGTGCACGCTTTTAACATATCCTTAGCACACACTGAGCAGCGTACTTTGCATTCACACTCCATCCGCCGTAGGAATGTCCCCTATAGTTTTGGGCTGTGATTCTCCAGAGGGGAAACTGAATCGGCCATATGTTTTTTAATGTATTTTACTACATATATTTCGTATAAAATAACCTGTAAGAAGCTCCAATCTTTTTTTTAACAACCTGTATATACAGAGCAAATGTCAAGTATTTTATTTGCTTCTTATAACCATAAAAAGATAAACTGACAGTCACTAAACACTTTGGCCGCGATCGCTAAGACCCTGCGCTCCGGTGCTAAGGAGTGGGTTTCGAGCCTTGACGTGGTGTATATGTCTTTTTTTATTAAAACAAATCTAATAGAAGTACAACCTTGAATATTGACTTTGGCGAGAAAAAGCTTACACGTTTGGGCAATCAATTAAGATCAGCGGAATAATATGGTTTCAGCAGCAAAGTGTTTATTCGATTTTATACAAAAAGTTCATTGGTTTTGCCCAAAAATTATGTTTTATTCAACAATACCTTGTCAGTGTAGGTGCCATCACATGGCTGAAGCCGTCAAGACAAATACCTTCTTCCTCAGTAACAAGGAGGCCTCGTCCAGCGTAGCTTTCTTGTGATTAAATGCTGTTTACGCTAAAGTGAATACGTTTTTAGGAAGTTTTGAAAAGATACTTTCAGCTCATGTTAATCCTTTCGCCAATTGTTAATACAAGAATTTCCACATGACTAATAAACACTGTATGTACATTTTATAACTGTCAAAATTTCATGTCTGAGGCCATAATAAAATATAATTTTTTGTTATTATGCCATGCCTACTGGGAAAGTCTTAAAAAATTGCCTACTTCACCGTCAATAGCCTATAAACCTATGGTGTGGCGAGCGCTGAAGCACAACTCTATCAAAAAGTAGCCTTGCTCGAGAAAGGTTATGTGATGCGTGATAGACAGAATGCATCAACAAAGTAGAATTTTCAAAAGTGCTTACTTAAACCGAGTAACTGTTTACACAAATATCTGATATAGTTATAAGTATCGCCCAGGCTTACATTCTTTATTCTAGACCAGAAGTTGAATATGAGCGTAGTAATGAATTAAGGAATATATCAAATTTAATTTTCACACGATGAAAAACAAGGCCGATCGATATGTCGCACATCAGGAAAGGAATACGACAAAAATGGGAACTATGTTGTGTTAGCGAAATCCAAAAAAATGTTCTTGCTGGTTCTTTAGTTGAAGTATCAGTTTTCTGTTTCAATATTTCAAATAAAAAATAAGTGGCAAATTGGAAGAATTTGTGGTCCCTTGTGAAAAGTTGATGTTGCCTACTTTTGCAACAGACGTCAGAGGATACCAGTCTACCATTTTAGAGAAGGTAAGATAATTTAGCATGTGCATGGTACCTCCCATGAAAGTGGTTTAGGTATCTGTGCAGGACGCACTGATAAGTAGTATTTCATTTACTGATGGCGGGTTTGGCCTGTCTCTGTTGTTTACTTACAGCCTCGACTCCCTTCCAACGAACTCTCCACCAACTACCTCAGGTTGTCTCATGCTAATCTTTCTTGTGGCATGGAGGCGTGTGTTTTGTGGAAGCGGGCGGAGGAGGAGGAAAAACGGAAATGTTTCTGGAGAATTACAAAGAAAATCCTGGTGAAACACGTTACTCCAGAAAAGTTGCTGCTAGAGGGAACCTGCTGGTTCCAGGAGGTGTAATTTTTCCCTCAGTGACAGGCGAGAAGAAACAAACCCCTTCTTAATTCTCCATTTATGGAAAAGTTCCATCTTTAAGTCCCGGCAGGACAAAGATTTTTGTGAATGCCTAAAAGTCCTTGATTTGTCAACTTGTTATGTGAGGTTTACGCCCAGCCACTTGAAGTTTGACTTAGCAGTCGGATCTAAATATGAATTCGAGCACTGACTTGCTCCCCCAACACGTGTCTGCACCAAAGTACCGTGTATAAATATTTTTAATGCACTGTACTGTACCCATTCCTCGATAAATATTACATCCCCCACCTTGGATTCCTTCTCTTAAGCATTTAAAATTTTTCAGAATGGGATACTTTTAGAAGCCCTTGTGGACCTTTACAAACACCTGTTAATCACCTATAAAAAAAATTCACTAACGTATGGTTATAATACACTCGTATGCTCAAACTTCAATTATGAACGCTATTTTTAAACTACAAAATAAGCAGAACTGATTTTAGTGACCAATTTTATAACAACTCGTAAAATAAAATCCTTTAAAATAAAATCACAGCATGGCAATGAAGAATTTATAAGCAACGGTTACAATTGTACAGGACCGCGAGCTAAAGGCCCTGTCACATTGTCAAATTTTCCCGTCAAACTGCTTGAAGTAAGGGCGGTCAAATTAAATTGGATGTTTATGACTTCGTTGAAAATTCATTATCGCCGCCTTAAAGGCTGGATGGTCCAGTTTCCAGCAAAGATATTGAGTATGGACGGACGCTACAAATTTTTTTTTGTGTATCGGACTTAGCCAATGAGAACTGTGCAATACAAAAATTACTATTTCCATCATCACAAAACTTTAAAATGGCAAACAATTGTTGGAAATTAAATAAGAATATGAAGAAAATTTGATTTACTTAAAAGTTCTATTTGAAGTTACTATCGTACATAGTGTCACGTGTCGCGGCTTTGCATAGCGCGTGCGGTTGAAGAGTGTGTGGAGGACAGAGTAGTAATATGATATCGGGAGGCGAGAAGAGAGGAATGTCGGAAGGTCAAGTGAACGATAATCCAAGACACGCGTATCTTGTTACGAAAAGCGTTCCGCCGCGATAACTCTTTTGCAGCTCGTGCGCTCCTGACATTTAGCTGATTGAATTACTGCGTTTATCTAAAGAATGTTCTGGTTAGCACCCTAGTTTATCTCAACGTGACTCGGGGTGCGGCTAACCTTCCAGATCAAGGCCAGGGATAGTATAAAAGTGCGACGTACCTCCTAGCCGAATGTTTATAAGCGTAGGGAATTTGGGCGATTGTGCGGCCTTAAGAGATAGACACTGAGCCAGAACAACAACGACTGGCTCCGGAAGTAACCAGTGAAGTGAAATTTGCGACTGCGAGCATCGGTGCAGTGAAGAGTGCGACTGGCAGGCTGGAATATCGCACTGGATGCGTGAATGAAAGATATTTTTAATGATGGCAAAAGACAGACTGAACACTGTTAATGATGAGTGTGAGTTAATTTACTATAACCAAACAGAGAATAATAGTGGAGATAGATAGATTATCGCTGAAAGTAATAGCTGTATGAATAAATTAATATCAAATATTGCTCTTTTATTTTTATTAAGACCTCTAATCTCACGAACTCGGATAGGTGTAAGTCGGGTAAGAGTACGCAGGCTTTTTTCGTATATTGTCATCACTGCAAACTGAAGTCTGGAATTTATCGGGTAAAAAGTGATTTTCTCTTATTAGCTTGTATTTTTTTAACAAACAACATAACGTTTTAGAAACCTTTAACATCTCTAAAGTCCTTGAAGTTTATATCATTGTAAAGTATGAAATGTCCACAAAATGGTGAGGTTAGCATTTCTCTCCATGTAGTGCGCTGGCATCTGTTGACGGTGTAGTGAAACACTGCACAGGTGACTAAGAGTGCGTACTGGGTTTGAGAGTGCGTACTCTTAGCCGCCCGAAATTATTTACATGGCAGCGAAAGAAACTGTTTTTCATGAGAGATTTATTATACTGCTATTACTGTAGTGACAATAGCAACAACAACAAATACAAATTTTAGTTCCTGCTATTTTAATTTGTTATTTAGATGTAAATTTCCCCCCTTTTACTTGCACAGCATTGCAAAGATTTGGACACAATATTGTAGTTCTTGTTCAATTTCGTCTGACAAAACCTTTATAAAGTGCCCAAGAGATACTGGAACCGTCCCCTGTAACAAATAGAAACAAGAATTTTTTAGGTCCCAAACAAAAAACTAAAATAGAACCACAGTCTAGTCAATTAATAATCTCAAATTAACAGTTTTAAACCTTTTCCTTAATGTGGACACCTTAATTTTCAAGTCTCTGGCCACTTCCCTTTTATTATCGCTAGTCTCTATTTTTCGTTTTGCTTCTTTTGAAACCTACTCTGTGGTAAGGACTCTGTCAATTTAGATTTAGCCGCTGCACCAGACGTGGCTCTTTCCTCCTCCCACAAAAACATTTTGGCAGTGAGACATATTTTCAAATGCATTTAAGATTATTGGATCAAATTTGTTGGATGAAAAAATTTAATAGTCGTATTTCGTCTCAAAATTTTATTGTCAAATATAATTGAAGGCGAAAATTTTACAGTGAGAAAAGGGGCTTAAAGAGGTCCCGTAGTGGAGAAATTTGGAGGTGGCCAAATTAAAGATTTCGCTAAATTAAAAATGCAAAACTCTTATTTGTAACATTTCAGTTATATTAAATAAGTAACATTACATGTAATAGTAATCGAAACATATTTGTCATAATGTCATATATAAGTCTATCCTTGTACATAAATAATGGTGGCGGAGAGAAACCGGCCCAGGTTACTTTTTAAAGCCTTATTTAAGGGGTGCACCTTATGGTGCTGTGTAACACCCACCGGATGATAGTGTTTCAAAGTGATATTCATTAGTTTACGTCAACCATGAAACTGGAGTACTGCATCAACGTCCGACACGTTTTCCACATCCGCTGAATATGGAACACAGGTTGTCGCGATAGGTGCACCTTAAGAATATTTTAACCCTTAAAATATAATTTTATTTATTTATTTAGGTGTTGCAATTAAAAACATTTTTAGCGTTTGCTGTACCTAAACCGACACAGCACTTGTTTCGTCAAAACATCCAATGAGATGTGGGCATTGTGTTCGGCTGTAGTAGTATGAGCCATGACTAGAGCACTACCGCCGTGGTTTACGAATTATTTACCCACAGGGAAGATCATCTGACACTGAGAGTCGCAGAATACGGTGCCGGCCAAAAATTATTTTTCTATGCGTTGCGTACACGAATCACGGTTGTGTACACTGGGTATGAATTGGTAAATTCTTCGCACGTCAGCTGTTGAAAACGCACGTGCCACTCGCGTGCCACAGGTAGGCCTGCCTAAGAATACAGACACGAAACAGCCGCTCATACCAGCAAGTAGTGTCACTGGCTAGCAAAATGTCGGAAGGGCGTTCGCCAATCAGCGCCTGGCAACCAACTCGCCAATCGGTAGTCCAACCAATATGGGAACCTTTCGCAGCATGCAGTAGCCAATCAGGCTCAAGGCCCCTTTCAGTGAGCCTCAGGCAGCCAATCAGAGAATGGCACGTCTACATCAAAGGAACCTCTACGTCATTTCGTCTCTGCAGTTATTTACTCTGAGCCTGCATTACATAAAAGTTTTTTCTGGCCGGGTAAGCCAAATTTGCGTGGAAATAACTCGGCGCATCGCAGGCATGGAGGGATATTATTTTAGGAGAGAAGCGCCTACGCTGCTAGTCTTGTCGCCAATAGCACTCCGCTTCACGTGACGGAGGCGTCAGAAAGGGGAATGGAGAAGGGGGATTTGGCCGCTTCCCTCTCCTCTAAGTTTCTCTTCGTGACGCCAAAGATTTCACGAGGGAGCGACACAAGAAAACTATGTAGATTAAAATCCATACTTTATGCACGTTTCCTAAAAATTGAGATTAATATTAACGTCAAACAGTAATGTTTATACTTGTATGATAAGAACTTTGAGTAAAATAAGTTAATACAAAACCATTTGTGTAAATATTGATCTACATTGTTTCAAAACTAAATGTTTGGAAAATGAGCTTTTTTCAAGCGCTATAGGGGGGGGGGGGGGCAATTTTCTGTTTAAAACCTTGCCCCCTCCCCCTAACCAGTTCAGTCTCCATGTCCATGATCGAGGACATGTTGCACGTGATGTGTATTATGGTCGGCACTGTACACATCTAGGAATCATGGCCTGTGTTATGGGCGTCTTCCTTCCGAGTAATCTGATTAGTTTATGCATCTCTACCGCTCATCAGTGAATGTTGAATGCTGATCTCAACAAACACGCAGTGCGTTGTTGTGGTTCCGAGAAGCACGGCTGACACAGGTACAACGCCAAAAAAAAAAAAAAAAAAAAAAAAACAATTGTAACACTTGAGCTCGCAAATTAATTCGGGACTGAACTGGTTGGTTAACATAGGAAAATTTTGTCGCCCCTGCACGTGATGGTGGAAGCGGATATGCCGCTGCTGTGCGAGTGATGCGTATGAAATTTCACACGCCAGGGGGCGGTACCCGAATTATCCCGGGGAACAAACGCCGTCAAACCATGGCGGATCAGCTCGCACACGCACCGCGGCACCAGAGATGAATATGCAAATCTCGCCGGATTACCCGGTGACGTATTGATCAAAACCGGCAGGTCCACTGCGCATCTCCCACCGTGCACGGCAGGACGTTGTTTTCCCGAGCAATATTACAGGGCATTTTACTCTGCGAGTCGCCCATAATTGATTCATATTATATTTAAAATCCCTACTTAGATACTCTATTAAAAAAAAAAAAGAAAAAAAAAGAAAGCAAAAATATAATAACCGCCATTGTACTTTTAAAGCTTTTACTGTGACTTTTTAAATAACTGTATTAAAATACGTGTCAAGGTATCATCATGGTAAAGGTAGGGATTTTTTTTTTCAAAAGTGTATTTCCAAACTATTTTTAAATAGCGTATTACAGAGGAATTAAAATTATAAGCCTAAAGATAGACTTTGTTTTCTTAATTTAAACGAATAAATCTGTTGTATGCGTAGCGTTTGTAGTACCACATAGCCACAACTGAACTCCAGAGTTGAAACAATGAAAACTGCTACACTGCAATTGTAGAGAAAATACGAGTTAGAGTTTGCATGCCACATGCGCGGGTACCAAATTGCGAGTTCAAACAATGAACGCGAATTTCGTTTCGCCAGTTGAACTGTCAAATATTACGTCAATTCGACTCGAGGTCAGCGGATTAAACCAGTGCTTAGAAAAAAAATTTATCATGCTTCCTGTGACCTAGTTTTCATGTAACTGGAAAATATTCACGTCATGCAAATTTTTTTTTTTACAAAAGTGCTTGTCACTTCAATGCTTGAATCACGTGATGTTGAGGGTACCGCCGATAGATCGTGAGCAAAACTTTGGGGTTACGTGCAGAAGGCGAAAAATCAGGCTACCTCAGCCGCGTTCTGTGACTAGAATGATGAAATCCGCACTTATTGGAAGGGGCGTTAAATTATGGACATGTGCAGTAATTCGTAGATGTATTTCAGATACACGTTATTGCATTTTTACCAAACTCCGCGCACTTCCCTCAAAGGAAAAAAAGTTTCAGATGAAACTAATTTTGATATTTTTGGAACACACAGACAATAAAGACGTACTCGCCAGAAAAAATTATATGATTTACACTGAATATAAATCGTCACGAGCTACTTTAAGATGTCTGTGTAATCTCACACAGAAACTTTTCTTTAATTGATCGATATAAGGAAATTGTTGCCCTTTTACATTTGTGGCTGTCCTGAATTTGNCACACAGAAACTTTTCTTTAATTGATCGATATAAGGAAATTGTTGCCCTTTTACATTTGTGGCTGTCCTGAATTTGTCTTTAATAACTTTCATTAGGCGTACCTTAAAGTGAATTTAAAAAAAATTCTCTTTCAGGTTCCCTTTGAAAACCAAGAAAAAAGTTGTTCTTTTTTTTAAAAAGAAATTTTTTTTGTTCTAACTNTCTCTTTCAGGTTCCCTTTGAAAACCAAGAAAAAAGTTGTTCTTTTTTTTAAAAAGAAATTTTTTTTGTTCTAACTATGTAATTAAATTGTTTATATAGGAACTGGTAACTATTTTATCGTTGAAACCAAATATTTCCATTACTCTTATTTGTTTTTCTCAAACGTGAAAGATTTTTTAGGGCAACAAAATTAGTAGCCGTATATAAGTAGAGTTTCAATTTTATTTTAAAAAAGTAAGGCTTGAAAGAGACTGAAACCCGATGAAGAAAACAAAATTGTTGTTCAACTGGACAAATTATTTCTAAACGTTTTAGTTGGTTCAAGGGAACGAATGCAGATTTTGGGAATAGTAAAATAGTTGAGTAAAAAAAATGTTGTTCATCGGAAAGAAATTTAATACTATTCAAGTAAGTTTATTAGGTTCAGGCAGCCATATATTTCACTCTGTGTAATTTTTTTGCAAAATATTTATTTTGTGTAGTGATTCAAAACACAGTAAAAAAAATTATGACTGTCGGAAACTGTGACAACTTAATTTCAGACATATGACTGCACATTTAATATATGTGAGCGGAATGGTGCCTGAAACATAGCTAAGTAAAACTGTGCATTTTTTCTTTCGAGCCGACTGCCTAATACGAAACTCACGTTGAGCCTGGGCCTAAAATAGAATCAAGGACATCAATAAAAGAGAGAAAGCGGATGAATTTTTATCCACTAAGCCTACCGAAATGCACGTACCTTTCAGATNAAGGACATCAATAAAAGAGAGAAAGCGGATGAATTTTTATCCACTAAGCCTACCGAAATGCACGTACCTTTCAGATATATATTTGCCTGATTTTCGTCATATGCTATTTTCAGAGGGTTTATTGACCATTTTGGCGTGGCAAGATATACATAACACTTTCGGACACTTTCACTGCCTTCATTATTCTTGCAGCAAAAATGGAAGATAAAAATCAAGATATTCTTTCTTATTTTCAATCAGTGATTCGAGAGTGATGAAGGCAGTGAATCTCTAATAATGTAAGAAGGTGATAGAAATTGTTANAAGGACATCAATAAAAGAGAGAAAGCGGATGAATTTTTATCCACTAAGCCTACCGAAATGCACGTACCTTTCAGAGATATATTTGCCTGATTTTCGTCATATGCTATTTTCAGAGGGTTTATTGACCATTTTGGCGTGGCAAGATATACATAACACTTTCGGACACTTTCACTGCCTTCATTATTCTTGCAGCAAAAATGGAAGATAAGAATCAAGATATTCTTTATTATTTTCAATCAGTGATTCGAGAGTGATGAAGGCAGTGAATCTCTAATAATGTAAGAAGGTGATAGAAATTGTTANTTATTTTCAATCAGTGATTCGAGAGTGATGAAGGCAGTGAATCTCTAATAATGTAAGAAGGTGATAGAAATTGTTAATTATGTCTTGAGTAGTGCAGAAATGGGCAGTTGGCGCCTAGGGTTGGGGATTGGGGAGCTCTAAGCTCTGCCATTACGGTCGGCCGGCAGCCATATTGTATTCCGGTGATCTTTGATCTTTGACTTTTAACCTAAAAATCTAAAAAAATTATTTAAAAATATTAAAAAATTACTAAACATTTTTTAAATATAAAAAATTTCAATAAAAAATTTATTTAAAAACTTACGTTTCCGAAGATCCCCACCTCACCACCCCTCATATATTTTCATTCTGCCGGTTTAGTTTTTCTCATTTATTATTTTTTATACATTGCTGCAGGCAGATATCTTGGTATTTACGTTTGTCATTTGTTTATACATTGCTGGAGCCCACCACCTGGGGTTTCTCGTCGGTCATTTGTTTATACATTGCTGGAGGCCGCCATGTTGAAATCCATATGTTTTAATCATCTAGGCAGTGCTAGTGTATTAATTCAACCACCAGGCGTCAGCTATATTTGTTTAAGTTTTAGAAGTATAGGTTGCGCTGTTGGTGCCCTCCAAGTTGGATTCTATTTTCAAAACATAGGTGGCGTTAATTTCTCGATTCAGCCGCCACATGAGCTGACGGCACTCATATTTATAGACATAGGAAAAATATGTAATTTTTCATTCCTATTGTGTGCAGTTCATTTATGTGATCCACAAACAAAAATTCCCACAAACATAGAAAAAACGAATAAAAGCAATTGTGGGCAAATGACATTCAAGCAAGTTTGACAGGGAAAATTGCTAATTTAAGAAAGAAATTTAAAATTATAAACTTTTTAAAGTATGCTCTGAACGATGATATGGTGCTTGGCACAGTTTGGAGGTTACAACGCCACCGGACCTATGGCGTGAGGTGCTCGTGTGTGCGTGTGCATATGAGCTTTGTTCTATTGATAGAAAAACCCAGGTGATGAAAATCTCCCATTCTCCTAGTAATTTTTATTTGAAGAAACACACACGTCCTACAGTGAAAAAAAAAATATTGTACGGGATTAAAAGCTTTAACGGAAAAAGTATGTTTTTTTTATATACAAAAATATATGTCAATGTGTTTAATTATCTCTTCTTTTATTTTACCAATGTTTTGAATTTTTTCGGTAAATATATTTATCACGTAAAATATTTTCTCCCTGATATTTTGTAAATATAATATATATATTTATATATTGCTAAATATCTTCTTCCATTTGATGTGTAAATATGAAGTATTTATATATTGAATTAAGTTTTTTGGAATTATGATGTGTCTATATATGATGTAAAATGAATAATTTTGTTACAAGTATTTGTGTAATATTTTCATTGGTATTGAAAACATTTTAAAATGACGCGAGTGTTTTGATTGCTGCCACATGTAAGCAGTGCAGAGGAGAGAGAGACAGGCAGAGACTGGCGGCGTTCTTGTGCGACGTGTCAGAATGAAGAACGTCACGCGATCACATCTCCTCCGTCAGCATCCTCCCGTCACGTCTTCACACTCTCGAAAGGTAGTTAATGTAGCTTAGCAGCGGTACCATTGTNCCTCCGTCAGCATCCTCCCGTCACGTCTTCACACTCTCGAAAGGTAGTTAATGTAGCTTAGCAGCGGTACCATTGTTCCGTGCACGTTTTTTTACATTGAATACCCATCTTTAAATTATTATTTGATAAATATTTCAAACAAGTCATTTTTTGTAATAGTAAAACAAAAAAAAGGTAATCATGTGCAGCAAATTTTATAGGATATTTTCCAATATTGTAGGTAAATAAGTCAAACGTAATTATTATGCAACGGGAGGACCTGTTATGAAATATTGCACGTACTTGTCCCTTCTCCAAGGGAAAAGCAAACGCAATAAACATATTCGAAAGAGAGAAAAAAAAATATTGCACTTTCGTGTCCCTTCTCTAAGGGAAAAGCAAGCGCAATCAATATTTATACCAAAGAAAAAAAAAAAATACTTACGTTTTTTACACGGAGAAAAAATAAATTACGGAACACACACAGTTAGAAGTTAAATAAAATTTCGNTACTTACGTTTTTTACACGGAGAAAAAATAAATTACGGAACACACACAGTTAGAAGTTAAATAAAATTTCGCTTTATTTAACTCAAAAACCACACGTAAATATTAGACCATAAAATTAGGTTAAAATGCTTGATTCGCAAGTATAGGGGCAAAAAATGCGTGTCTCTAAAATNCTCCGTCAGCATCCTCCCGTCACGTCTTCACACTCTCGAAAGGTAGTTAATGTAGCTTAGCAGCGGTACCATTGTGCCGTGCACGTTTTTTACATTGAATACCCATCTTTAAATTATTATTTGATAAATATTTCACACAAGTCATTTTTTGTAATAGTAAAACAAAAAAAAGGTAATCATGTGCAGCAAATTTTATAGGATATTTTCCAATATTGTAGGTAAATAAGTCAAACGTAATTATTATGCAACGGGAGGACCTGTTATGAAATATTGCACGTACTTGTCCCTTCTCCAAGGGAAAAGCAAACGCAATAAACATATTCGAAAGAGAGAAAAAAAAATATTGCACTTTCGTGTCCCTTCTCTAAGGGAAAAGCAAGCGCAATCAATATTTATACCAAAGAAAAAAAAAAAATACTTACGTTTTTTACACGGAGAAAAAATAAATTACGGAACACACACAGTTAGAAGTTAAATAAAATTTCGCTTTATTTAACTCAAAAACCACACATAAATATTAGACCATAAAATTAGGTTAAAATGCTTGATTCGCAAGTATAGGGGCAAAAAATGCGTGTCTCTAAAATNTAAATATTAGACCATAAAATTAGGTTAAAATGCTTGATTCGCAAGTATAGGGGCAAAAAATGCGTGTCTCTAAAATCACATCTTTTCATCCATTAAAATTTCTAATGTAGCTGTAAACTATAGGGTGATAGAAAACTTAGCACAAATCCTTCCATGCAACATTTCACGTCCGTAAGAACATGCTAGGCAGTTAGTCAGTTCGAGCTGTAAATCGACAACATCGTTACGTAACGTGCGCAAAAGCTTTCAAATTTATTTAAACACTGATGAATTTCATCTCCGTCAGACCGTTGGGAGGGTGGGTTAGCATCCAGAGGCAGCGGAGACCACATGTCTTCGTAGCAAAGGCATCTTTCAGCATTTGTGTAAGCAATATCAGAGACCGGAGAGAACTGTACCGACACGGATGAGTCCATCACTTCGTTAGAAGAAAGCGACCCCGTTGTTTGCGCATGTAAAACAATAATTTCGGGAGATCCATTTTACAGCTGTGGGACGTTGCCAGCTTCCAGCAGCAGGGAACCTTCAGTTATGTTGTCGCATGTAGCCAACTCACCCGTCTGGAAACCGCGAAAGGGCGGCGTCTGGGAGCCCTGAAAGGATGGCGTCTGGGTGCTCTGGAAGGATGCCGTCTATGTGCTCCGAAAGGGCGTCTCCGTCGCGATGCCGACTGTTGCTATAGAAGCAGCGCCCGGATTCCATGGTCTCTGATGGTGCAGCGTCGCATCGCCGTGAGACGATAAATACACAGGTGCGTATATTTTCGAATAATTAACCTGCTCTTATTAGGAAAACCTCGTCACTCTCGGGCCAGAAATTAATCGATGACATTACGAATATGGCGGCGGAAGATAATGCTGAGCTTGATTAATTCCATTGTTGACCGTAGGTAGTGGTATCAAATAAAAAAATTCGTGTAACGGCGTACAGAAGTGACACCCCGTCACGGCATCGCTCTCTCTCGTCGCTGCTGCGAACCTTCTTTCTCCGCTCTGCGCGACTCACACCATATTCGCGGGTGCGGTTGAGAACGGTACCTGGGCNCTGCTGCGAACCTTCTTTCTCCGCTCTGCGCGACTCACACCATATTCGCGGGTGCGGTTGAGAACGGTACCTGGGCTCGATCATGTTCCAACCGGACCCATTAAATTGCTTATACCCTCCAAAATACACGTTGCACTTCGTAATANCCTGGGCTCGATCATGTTCCAACCGGACCCATTAAATTGCTTATACCCTCCAAAATACACGTTGCACTTCGTAATATGCGTCGACATATCCTTCACGGTCTGATAGAGTAAAAGTTTGGGACATCGATGCCATGCCCAAACTAAAGCTTATAATCGAGTGCCCATCCCCTCCTATAATGCTCTGCATACCCCCATCACTGCCTGCCTCCTCCTCTCCCTGTGTCTGTACGCCTGCGAATAAAAAAATTACATATATATTTAATTTTATTGCTAGGTAGGTAGGACCCTTAAATAAGTTAACAATAATATTTTTTCTTTAATTTTTTTTTTTTTCCATTAAAGTATTTTACCAACGAAATTCTGTCAATGGACAATAACAAATTAATAGAAGGGGGGAGGGGATGCTGCCAAAAAATAATAAATGTAATGGGAGTTTTTCCCTGACGTAAGAGCTACGATGTAGCTCCCAGGATCGACTTCGAGAGGATACCAGCAGAACTGCGCTCGCCATCAGCTTTGATTTCAATCCGGGAGAACAGCTAATAATGCGTGAGATCGGAGACGCAGCTACCCGCCAGGAAACTCGTATTGAACCCAGTATAACAATATTTTGATCGGCTTGCGGCGCGCGTGTGACAGGGTACGTCCGAGCGGACGTGGACAATTATTCCGTGGAAGCTTTTCCTGCTTCCATCACCCGCTAGAAGTCCGTATACGTTCTGCAAGAGTCACCTTTGCTCCTTCGGTACTGTATGTTCCCACAAGCTAATCCTTTAAATAAAATTTCCATTAATATTTCTTTTTTCCACTTTTTTCAGCAAAAAATTTTAAGTCATATTGAAAAAGAAAAGGTTTAAAATAATTTTTTTACATGTATGTTTTATTTATACAAATTAAAAACTTACAAACGCACGTAAAAATCGAACGTCTTTAAAAATTTAAGGTACGAGCCAAAACACGTTCGTAAAAAAATTATTAGCAGTCTTTGACGTTCGATCTGAGGCAGTAGAATGATAGTCCAAAGTGCCTTCTTCCAAGTTAAAGTAAGTCGTGGACGAACCCATGTTGGCGGCAGTAAGTGACGGCACACGTGGACGTTTGCATAGGCACGCTTCACGGTTCGATGCAGGTACCCAGAATTTTTATGCAACGAGGTGTCAACACGATGGTTTCTGTACGACCTTCGACGTTTAGTTGGGGCCGTTTGAGTCGAAACCTCGCTGGTATTATTTTGCCGACGTACGCAGTCCTGAGTGGACGTCAGGGGCGTGAATTTCGGTTGTCGTAGGAGGAGGGTCAACCTTACCTCTGCTCGAAGATGCTGCAAATTCCAGAACCTGGTCTACGGTTGCTGGAAGAGTCGTATCCCGTTTCATGTGATGAACCACGCAATTCCCAGGAGTACAGCAGGTTATTAATTGTCGAATACGTTTGCAATCTACTGGATTCGCTTTATGTAACCAGTGGTCCCATCCATCACATACACTGAAGAGCCAAAAAAACTGGTACACCTGCCTAATATCGTGTAGGGCTACCGCGAGCACGCAGAAGTGCCGCAAGACGACGTGACATGGACTCGACTAATGTCTGAAGGTATGCAGGAGGCATTGAAATCTGCGCTAATTTGAGAAAGGGTTGCACGTCTGTCACGTTTAATGATTCTCGTCAGTCGTCGTTTGTCCCGTTCTTTCACGATCTTTTTCCGGCTGCAGCGATGTCGAAGATTTGATGTTTTACCGGATTCCCGATATTCACGGCACACTCGTGAAATGGTCGTACGCGAAAATCCAAATTTTATCACTACCTCGGAGATGCTATGTCTCATCTCTTGTACGCCGATTATAACACCACGTTAAAACTCACTTAAATCTTGATAACCTGCCATTGTAGCAACAGTAACCGATCTAGCAACTTTGCCAGACGCTTGTTATGTTATAGGCGCTGCCGACCGCATCGCGTTACTCTGATTGGTTCCATACCTCTGTTATTTGCATACGCACGCCTATACCAGTTTTTTTTGGCTCTTCAGTGTATTTATTTGTAGATATGTAGTGATCCAGACTCCCAGAACGAATGGGCAGGTCCGCCGGATGAAATGGCGTCATCTTATTCCCACGGTGACTCGTGCTCGAGTGGGCAACAAGTTTATTTCCGTGTTAGATTTATTTACATCCTTTTTTTTTTTTCGTGATGTGAAACGACGTTATATATACACGTAACTGTTACGTGATCAGGTAGCTGCGTATTTCACACAGCCTAATATCACGCATAGCTCTTGCAGCAGGTTGTTATGTTTTACTTTTAAGCTTTTTTATACCTGAAAGGGGTTATGGGCGTAGCTAAATAATGAGTTATGATTGGGTAGAGCACAGCAGTATAAGATGGAGCTTATTGAACATAAGGATTAAGTTATACAATAACTATTTACGTGACTATTGATCGGAGGAGCTGAAATGGAACAACATGACGTTAATTAATTGTATAAAGTTTTATTACCTCACGCCATTACTATCAAAATCTAATTGAAAAGTCTCCACCTTGTTCATGTTGCCGGAGGCTGTTTCTAAGAGGCGTTTAATGACACCGGACACACCCATCGTCAGTGGTTTTCTCGTTGCAATGGCCCGACGACAAAAGAAGCCGCTCCCGGTGTTACGCTGGCCTATATCGGATGCGTTGTTTAATATTTTCGGCCCCGTTTACTGGCCGATTGAGGGAGTTTCTGCAGCGGTCTTTCACAAGGTGTTATTGCAATCATACTCGTGCCCTGGTTTAATGTTTGAAGGTGTGATCAGGCGGGCCGTTCAGCTAAGGCCTGCTCACTTCATAAAAGGTGTTCGTACCAACTAATGAAGATAATTTTGATCTACACCAGCACATAACTGCAATTTTTTTTCCGACTCTGCATTGTGTGAAATCACGTCTGCAAACTCTTCTCGAATGCTGGCTTGCATAAAAAAAAATGTCTACGCTACGATATATATAACAGTTTTTATATCTCCGTAAAATAAGTATACCACTCTTAAATTAACAGGGCGTTTTTTGAAGTGCTCACCAAAGAACTCCAATCCGTTTCTTTCCTCATTTTACGTAGGGAAGGACACCCATGAACCTCCTGTACGTAGATTATTTCCAATTCGTTTATGCAAAAACTATCCAGCCATTTTTTCTGCTCAGGCCCCGCCACATTAATCAGTCCCCGCGGGTACTGCCTAAGCAAGTCGCTCAGCATGTTTCCTACCTGATGATACGGAATCTTGCCTTCGTCCCAGCACAGTTAGTGGTAGTACTTGGTCAACCAGGCGTTTGTTTTCTTGCTCTTTTCGTAAAACCTTATCCACGGATATGGAGGATGGAAGTTGCGGGTTCGAGTCACGCCGTGACATTCTGTGACTACGATTTCCTTGAGCACGAAGTCGTCTTGGCTCCATAAACCTTGCAAGTTATAGTAAATTTTTGCTACTAAAACTTAAGTCCCCACTGTATGCGCATTTACGTGCTTAATTAATTGATGATTTTTACCAGACCGGAAAAACAATCATACTGAACGACCCTATCGTAGAGTATCAAGCAGTAGGCTGCGGAATTCGTGGACATGTTTTCCTTGGTGATTAACTCGATCCGGCAGTCAACCATACCATTTTGCACGCGCTCGTTCTGCTTCTATGTATCGAATACCAGCAAAGCTGCCATGTCTCCGAAATTTTCGGGGCTCAGAATGGGATGCGGCTCGCGTTCGTAATACGATGATTGGAATTGCGAATATATATATAATATGACAAAGTAAACCGTTCTTGGTCGAATGTAGTGTTCAGGTATACGGCTAGCTTTCGCTATTCAAAGAATATCTTTACGTTTTCGACTTTGCAATGGTCGATGATAAACTTGTCGGCTCTGATACTATGCTGCTTGTTCGTATAAAGCACCAGTATGTTGTAGAGCGGTTTTTCTGTGCTGGAAGACGTTTTTACGACCCAGTGATTTCGCGTGGTGGTGGACAGGGCCGGTCATGTGACCAGGCTCCAACATCTGAATGCTATTTCGATCACTTTTTCTTTCTTGACATAATTCAATAGCTTGACACATTTGCGGGTGCTCGGAGTCATATGACGGACAAACCCTTCTATGGTGTTCAAAGTAAGAGAGTCGAGCTGCGTGTTTTCTCCGACTCCCAACACGGCATCCTAATGCGATGTGGCCAGCATAATCACCAGCTCCTGCCTCACTTCTATTATTATTTTCTTATAATCTTCGGTGAATCCCAGTAGCAAGGAGATCGGAACACATGCTTCGAATAGAACCTACCTACCCCATAAATGGAAACACTGTTGTCATCTTCGATTCCCAGGTGCCATCTTGGCTGCAGAGAGATGGTTGGACGTGAACGATAGGTAATTTTTATCGACGAGGTTATGACTACATCTCGCGACTGGTCGACTGCAACGCCATTTGTCCCGTACATTATGCGTTCCAAAAGTAGCAGGATCCCATTTCGAACTAAGTTGGTGGTGGTCGGGTGGGTCCCATCTGCCTTCGTTAGCCTGCCTCTTATGAGCACAAAGGATTGGCTAGGCAAGGTCTAAATAACTTGACGCTCTACAGGTATTCGAACCTCCCTTCGAGAGCGAAAGACCCTACAAGATAAGGCTCGTAATAGTGCATTTCGATTGTATCAAATTTATCGTCGAATTCTTTGCGTTAATTCACATCGGGGACTTCGTACACCATGGTAATTTACTTTTAAACTGAGGACGTGGAGAAACTCTGCATTTTCAGGTGTTAGCGCAACGAGTCCTCGTGGCTTATATATCTTGGGTTCGATGTACTGCACGTATTTATTAATTTTGGTTTTCCAGCGAAATTTAGTTCCATCGTTTCAGGTGCAGGCGTTAAGTGATTTCTTCGTTTCGGAAATTAATTAGTTCGTCGTTTTGGTCCACGACTAAAAAGGCTATTTCGTGGATGCTCTTTGCTATGATCGAACGTAAATGAACGTTTTCGGACATTCTAAGATTTTATATCCAGGACCTACGGTGGGGGAGAACTCGTAAATAATGCTGCTCGATTTCCCATTCACTTAACTGCAACTTGCCAAGTTAGAGTTTATTCGTATGATGTTAACAGGAAAGATGTTGACCGCACGCGACGACACGGTTTATTTCCTGCTACGTACATGCTGGCTTCGAACCCCAGTAGGGGTCCGATCGTGTCCGGTTCAGTGAAATCTACATCTGCGGTGCAAAAAAATTCGGCCTTCAGGGTATTCGGAATCCTGTGAAGTAGAATACAATGTTGCGTGGCAGCGAATTCTTTATGAAGCATTAAATATCCTTAAGCTCGAACGCTCCAGTGGGAATGGCATTTCCTTCACTGTCCCCATACCGAAAACTGGAATTTTTAGATTCCTCGGTGTTGGATATGGAGTTGTAAGTTTGAAAATCCACTAGGCCCACGCACCATCCCCACAACATTTCTAAGGGGTTGGGGGGTAAGATATGGCCCTCAGATTGGATGTTTGACCACTGAGAATGATGGACACCGACATACTTATGAGATCGCAATGTTCACAAAAGGTTTTTATTCCCTGCGAATTATATTGATTTTCTTTTCGGTTTATCGCTGGTAATCTCGATTGTTTAAAAATCGTAGACACAAGTATGGTCCATACGGTATAAAAAGGCCACTTTCTGACAGTCAGTGAGTGGCAAGTTGATGTATACGAAACAAACAAACTGCCATTTACAAAATCCTGTATCAGCTGATGCACGAACGAACAAAAGTTAAAATTACGTTGGCTATTGTGAGTGCACTGCCGATGCTCAACACAAAAGCAGAAAATACGCGGATAAGAAAGAGTTCTTACACATATTAATACATTTTATTTTACAACGTCACAAAACAATGGTTGTTAGTGTTAAAAACTATACTTCGTGATAACGATACGACGCGGATAGTTTTTGAAGTTCTGCTAACTTAAGAAAGCTTTTTCACGTCGTATAATCCCTCTCCAACCTCGCTTTCAACACGTCCATGATATTAATTCCAAAAGCATACAGAAATATTGCATAATATTGTGAATTATTATTTATAATAATTTGACGCAACGACATGAATTTGAAATATATTTCCAGCCCGTAATTAAAGAACAATCAACTTTAAAAAAGACGCTATCAGTTATCCAAAAACAGGGGCTCATACTTCGCCGTGACGCGCTGTGCGCGCCATCTGTCGCATATTATGCGAGGTAATGCCAGCCAAAAATGAACCCCTTTCCTGCGCGATATAAACGAATTTACAAATAGAAGCCAATGGTTATATTTTTCCACGAGCTCTGCATAATTTTTAAAGTATCATATATTTCATGTACAGCGATTTGGAGTACAAGTAATTTATATTCGGCCGGTAATCGTTTGTCTACGTAAATTATACGCCATATTGCTCTCCCGAAACCCATCTCCTTGTTCCTGTAGAAAGTGAGACACGCGTGAATCATTTTTAAGCAATTCTAACGTTATTCCACTTCACATATTTCCAACTCGAATATATTAGCTGTAACGTTCAAAGTGTGATGATATATACAACTGACCATCTCGCAAATGTTAACCCAAATTCACTATCTCGGACAAATGAAAAAAGAGTTAGAAAATATTTAATTATTTGAAACATTTTATATTTTTACTTTTATAACCTACTTATTTTTTTAGACAAATGTCAGTCTTAAAGTATCTTAAAATTTGTTTAGCATACAGTACAATGGCAAGTGGATTAGCTGACAGCGTGTTGATAAAAAATACAGCCCCGCCTTTACGGACCAACTGATGGCGGAAGGATACGTAGTCAGATGTAAACAGTGGCGCTAGTTTCGCAGACTTTTCAGAAAGTGGCCTTCTTATACAGTATGGACTATATCCACAGTTGCACGTTTTAGGTATCTGTTCCGTTTCGTAATTGTATGTTAGTCTGGTATATTTCAAATACTCGTGCAATCCGGGTGGAGAACGCAAATTTTCAATACTATCATAATAGTCTGCGATTGGCTCGAGTATTGCAGACAGTGGATGGCGACTCAAACGGCCCCAACCAAACGTCGAAGGTTGTACAGAAACCACCGTGTTGACACCTCGTTGCATTAAAATTCTGGGGAACCTGCATCGAACCGTGAAGCGTGCCTATGCAAACGTCCACGTGTGCCGTCACTTACTGCCGCCAACATGGGTTCGTCCACGACCTACTTTAACTTGGATGGCAGGCAGCGAAAACGAGAAGGTGGTGCCTCCGAACGAAGATCTTCCAAACTCGATATTTGTCTTCGATGACATTGCCTGCGATAAACAAACTTGTAATTAAGAATACTTAAGCTTAAGATGGCATGTGAACGTAGATTGTGTGTACCTGAGTCAAACTTATTCCCGTGTACCCAAACAACTGCTTCGCGACAATGTGAATTTCCTCGTTTTTTTCAGCGTGGACAACACTAATTTACGCCACATTTACGATGATCACGTAAACACAATCATGACATTTGAAGAATTCAAAGATATGTGTTCTTTGTGCTGGAAAGACAAGTTCGGTATATTTGTGAACGCAAAGGACTGCTTGCTATATAAAGGAATGTACAGGCTCGGGTTCGATCAGTTTATCCTACGAACGCAACCAGGAGTCACGGAACCCTTTTGCAAATTCGGCGGCATTGATCGCCACGATGACCTTGAACATGTGACAAATGAAGTGGTTGAAGATTTGGTGTTGGTCGACAAATGCATAGCGGCCGTGGAGGTGCGGATATTCAACCTCATCAATGTATCGAACACGCAGAGACGAGAAGAATTGAAGGACCTTCAAAATTTATTAATGTCCAAACTGGCTGCGAAAACCTATGTTGCGAGGCATAGAAAGGAGATTTTAGATATGTGTGTCGGAAACCTCAAAAATTAAGAAAAAGCAATTTCAGAAAATCGCGAATGATTTATTTTAAAAAGGAGAGGTCAATGTATATGTACTAGTACGAGTATACACACACACACACACACACACACACACACACACACACACACACACATGTACAAAACTCGTTTTCCACTCAGTGAACAATGGATAACCGAACCGACTTGGTGAGCGAGCTTCAGTGAGCGGTGGAGGCGGTACGGACCAAATACTTTTTCGTGAAAAATATCAGAATGGCTGTTGAGAATCGAAGCAAGACGAATTTAGAAAAAACCGAGAGGCGGGGACGATACCCGCGACGAAATCAAACGTGAAATCAAGGAAGAACCGACCCCGACGCGTAAACGGAAAGGAAGCCCGGAATTTCCCGAATCGGAAGGTGGCATCGCTAGCGACGAAGACGATTTGCCCCTGATAGATTTGCTGCGTGCGCGAGAACGGAAACGACAATGAGAGAGCGGGCCTGAGGTGGGCATTCTTCTATATCATTACATCGCTTCCTACTCTGGCCATACTGCCGGCAAGACTTATGGTTTGCAGAAAAGTATTGGAGAATGGTACTATGGAAATAAGGAAGTTTTGTTTTTTTTCACAGGGATGTACTGCAGATCGCCAAGCGTAAGGTGAAAATCAGCAGGGATTGAGCAAACTTTTGTTTCGTAAGCGCCCGTGACTCTACACCGAATCGGACTTGCGCAAGTACCACCTTTTGTTAAAGCAAAGTCGCGCATATAATGTAAAGAATAACTCTGCGTCACATCGATTTAAAGACACGGCGTACGAGAAATTACCCATTATATCCTGACTGCTTCCTAGGGTACGTGAAATTGGTGGTTTGGGTTTAACTCTCAAATTGGAGAGCGGAGAAAAAATCTTTTATCAGTATTGGGATGATCCAAATGAGCTAGTAGATACGCTGAGACTTCTGATTGCTTCGCAGGCAGCAGGAAACCGCTCGCACACGATCTAAATAATTTCCATCATCGAAGAACTAGCGGGCGGCGGACTACATTTCGAAATGTGGAAGTAGGGTAGACTGGGTACGATTGTGCCATTTTGCATTTGATCGGCCATAGTTTTGTATCTATACCAGTTAGCTAAACGAAAAGTACTTTTTCGTATAATTTCTACATAACCCTACATATAATTAATTAAAACTTTATCCCTAAACATAATGGTTTGCACACAGGAGCAAGTTAAAAAAAAAAATGGAAAATGTCACAACCGACCACACCCCAGGGGCCGTTGTGACAGTGCTTGGGGTAGAAAGTGGCAGCTTTAATAATACTCTGAAATGGTCTGAAATCACTTTTATTGCAACGCTCTAGCATTAATATTACATAAGATTATTTTGAAAAGAAAAGGAACCGAAAAAAGTATGTTTGGGAACACTTCAATCACTTATATCTATTAAGGCACTATAGCATTTATATACATAATTGGTAATTATTAAAACCAGTCTTCACATTACAATGGGTCTCAAAATGTTTGTTTTACCTAGAAACTAGCATAACTATGCATAATGAAAATATAAAGAAAATGTTAATTAACATCATAAATATCAAAATTATCTTTCTAGATATAAACTAGCTTTACAGGAACTCTTTAACATTAAAAATAAAACATTAATAAACTTAACCTCAAAATCTTTGAAATAAAAACACGACAATGTGTTCTTCAACAAAAAAATAAACATCTTTGTATCAACATCTGAACAAGGACATTCGATTAATTTGAAACATTTCTGCTGCTTGTCGCAGAGATACACCTCGTTTTGTTTCAATATATGCATTTTCGTATTGAGTAATGTCTTGCCTCCCCCTTTCGGTCTTCCGCGAGCGTTGTCTGGGCATCTAAAACAATAAAACACAACTTTTACTTATGTCACAACCGTACCCACAAAAAATGTCACAACCGTACCCAACGCACTTTTTTTCATAAAAACAAACACCATGCCAAAATGAAATAATCTATGAACAAAGTAATCACTGCTTTTTATTTACTAATGTATATGTTATATAGGTAAATAACACTTAATACTCAATCGGTATATATGTAACAACAATTATCAAAAGAAATCGAAAAAAAAAAAACTTACTTTTGACTGTCGAAAACAAATGCGGGTCTCTCCTAGCGTACGCAGCGCGCGGCGGCTGACGCAATACTGTGACACGGGTTCAGACATGCTAACCCCTCCCTTCGCCGTTACCACAACTCGCTAATCCGTATACTTTGGCTAATATTTCCACTGTCACTTTCGTACCCTGGCACAACCGTACCCAGTCTACCCTATACAGTTACCCACGAGCTGCACAAATACGCTAGCATAAATTACCCACGCAGAAAATACGTCATGAAATGGCTGGGCGACACTTTTAAATCTGACCTGATCGAAATGCAAGACTTTGCTCATGTGAATAAAGATCACCGCTACATTTTGACCATAATCGATACTTTTTCCAAGTATGCGTGGGCCAGGCCGCTCAAATCGAAGAATGCTCGCTACATCACAAAAACCGTGGCGAGCGTATTGTGCGAAGGACACGTACCGAAGAATCTCCACACAGACGATGGTAAAGAATGCTATGATGCAACTTTCTGTGCACTGATGAAAAAGTATGGCATAAATCATTGTTCTACATACCCTGGGCTAAGACCACATGCCTCTCAAAGCTGAACTTTGGTTGGCTGTATTCCCAAAACTCGTTCGCGAGTACAATTCTACTGTTCATTATACCACTCGCATGAAGACCGAAGACATGAAAAACGACTCCCAGGTTCGGAATGTGTATGCTGTCCGAAGTGGAGGGACCCACACAAGGCTAAAGCCAAGATAGGTGACTTGGTGAGGATTAAAAAAAAACTAGTAGTTTCCCACAAAGGCTTCCATCAGAACTGTTGTGCAGAGCTGTCCAAGGCGGTCCATTACGACACTCGTACTCACGCATGTATTACTTCGAGGACCTACACAGTAAACCCATCATTGGCGGTTTTTACACCGAGGGGATCTGGCCTACATGGTTTCCAGACATATATTTGGTGGAGAAGGAGCTGAAACGACGTAATGGTTGCGTGTACGTGCGGTGGCTGGGGCAATCTAAATGTGACGACTCCTGGTTCGCTGAGAAAGATATTTTGACATAAATCATGCTAAAATTTTATTTAATGTAAATACACAATTTTTAATATAATAAAATGTCTCATGTGTACTGAGAAGATTATTCTTTCATTTCTATACTGGTTATCCTATCAACACCTGTGGGCTTTTATGTATGCACTCGTGGGTGCAAGATTAATTCCCCCAATGTCTAAGGTTAGAGTAAAACTATGAAGCCTTTAATACATCGTATATTCTTTACTTGACGTATGCATGTTTTTTTGTACTAACGTGAACATAATTTTTTTTTTGCTGTATGTTGTTTTACATTTGATGTTCCTGTATATACTCGTAACTAACATAATAAATATATATTCTGGAATTTATATTTCATGTACGAAATATTACAAGTCTTTTTAGCTAGTGTGATGCCACCCCTGTAAGCGAGCGAGCTGCTCGCTCCTATCCAGTCTTCAGGTGGCCCCCGCATGCACCGGCCGCTGCCTGCATGTTCAGCAGGAAGGGCAAAGTAGGACTTGTTCAAGGCTGCCAACTCGTGAATATGGCACATGGTGCTAACTTTAACTCCGGCGGTCTCTGCCACTGCTGCAACACGTCACATCAAAAGATAATATTCGAGGCTGCCTTCACCTGCAAAGTGTTTTACCTCAAAAAATTTTTTTAATGATTACATTTATAAACGTAAATTATATTATACGTTATTTTAGTGATGACCAGAGTCTCATTAAGAATAATTGTTTGGTTTCTTTTAATTATGTCAAAACTGATATATACTAAATATTTTATTTCTTTACCAACAGTGTTTTTTAACTTACATGAGCAGGACATAACCATTGGTAAAATAAAACCTTTTTTTGAACACATTTATTTATGCACAACCTACAATATTCTTCTTCTGCATAATAAAAGGATTGCTTTTTTTGTTTAAACAAGTTTGTTCTCTGAATCATGTATGGCATTACACACGCGTATTTTTTTTTTTTTTTTTTAATGTACCGTGGGTTAACATAACTCGACCGTCTTTGGGTTTCGGAGTTGCACAGTGCACAGAAATATCTTTGATTTTTCCACTCGTAAAGTTTTGTGGCGTACGTCTCGACGAGCTTTCAAAACTGTGTGCAGCGTCAATTCTTGTGAAGGTCTACGACGTTTAAATTCCAATGCACACTGAATTTCAAAAATTTTTTACGAAGCCATTTAAAACTTCATGGAGGTCCATACACATCAGGCACTTGTGTTCTGGTTGGTTTCCCCACCAGGTAGTGCTTGCAAATAAATTTCTTGAAGCGGAGCATCTTCCACAAGTACAGCTTGCGGGTAGATAACTTCCTCATGTGCTTTTTCCATTGGTGCGTCTTCCAGGGACACGGACTTCGTGAGTACTGCTCGGCGGGCTTGCACCAGCCCCTGTGATGTGGCGTGTCGGGAACCGAGGTGGTGTAGCCGTCAAAACACACCTTGCACGGGAGGCAGTCCCGTGCGTCTTGGTCCCGCTGTAGGTAGGCCAGCAAATACTTTAATACAGTCGGAATTTCGTGAGGTGCGTAAACCTGGAGAAATTCTTCCGGCAGTTATAGCAACTCGTCCCGTTTGTCCAAGGCACTAAGCGAACGCACTTTTTCAAATGCCAAAATGGCCGAAAAGATTTTATGGCTGCTCGGACAACACGCTTGCATTTTTAAAAGAGATAAAATGACTGTTTTGCCGAGGGGGCTCGGGGTGCGTCTTATAAAGCGTTTTTAGAGGTGGGGAAATAGTCCGCGCTTGCGACTAAAGCAGGCCACTGATTGGACGGAACGGAGGTTTCCGAAATTAGCAACTGAGAGAGAGAGTTTCAATTGACGTGGTTAGCCAATGAGAATCATTGGAAGGGATTGAGCGAACGCATCTAATTGGTCAAACGAAGGTTTCCGAAAACACACGAGAAATCAGCCAATAAGAATCAGAGGTGGGGTTCGAACGAAAATGAGTACTTGATGGGGAAATTAGCCAATGAGAATCAGGGATGGGGCAATTAAATAAATTAAAAGGGGGTAAAGGTAAAATAACTAATTGATCGAACGAGTGATAGTAATTGGTGGTTGATGAGTGGAGTGGAGGAGGTCTTTCGTCTGCTGGAAATGGTGCTGGGGGGACCTCCAGAAATGTGCATAAACAAATGACAAATGAAAAACTAAAATGGCGGCCTCTAATAATGTATAATTTAATTACATACAAAAACCAAGATGGTGGTCTCCAGCAATGTGTAAGATGGCAGCCTCCTGCAATGTATAAACAAATTACAGACGAAAATACCAACACTGCAGAATTAGTATAGGTGAGAGGAGATGGGGGTGGGGGATCTCCAGAAATGTAGATTTTTAGAAATAATTTTTAATACTAATTTTTTAATAATTAAAAAAAAAANGGGGTGGGGGATCTCCAGAAATGTAGATTTTTAGAAATAATTTTTAATACTAATTTTTTAATAATTAAAAAAAAAATGATAATTTTTATAACTTTCTTGGGATTTCTTTGAGTTTTTATTTTTTTAAGTATTTTAATTTTTTNAAAAAAAAAATGATAATTTTTATAACTTTCTTGGGATTTCTTTGAGTTTTTATTTTTTTAAGTATTTTAATTTTTTTTTCTATGTCAAAGGTCACCGACATCCAATATGGCCACCGACCGACCGGAATGACAGGGCATGAACTGCTCCGAGCTCTTGGCACTTGGCGCCAACTCCCAATTTCTCTACTACTGACTTGTCTTGCCCAGAATTAAAAACAAAACCCTCTAAAAACAAATTCTAACAAGAATTAGATAAATATACGTCTTCCGTTCACCATTCACTTTAATGAAGCTTAGTGCATGCTAATAACATTCTTCGAAACGAAACCGAATATGAATGATGAACATTTAATACAATCAAACGTATACAACATTTAATTTTTAATTTTTTTAAAGCTGTTGCTCACGACGCTGTTTGGTTTAANTTAATACAATCAAACGTATACAACATTTAATTTTTAATTTTTTTAAAGCTGTTGCTCACGACGCTGTTTGGTTTACATACCAGCAGGCCTCCTGTCAAAGAACACGGAAATGGCTAGGTATTCATACACATAAGAACACTAGAATTTCCTTTAAATTATTAGAAAAACACGTGAAAAACACCCTTACAGTGCATTTGCACGGGTTTCGAGCACACGANGAATTTCCTTTAAATTATTAGAAAAACACGTGAAAAACACCCTTACAGTGCATTTGCACGGGTTTCGAGCACACGACTTCCAATATGGGAGCTATTTATGCTACCGAGTTACCATACTCTGAAAAAAAAAATCATGCGAATCACACACAGAGTTTATATGTTTATTTTGAAAGGCAAATCTGACTGCGCACAAAGCTATTACATTTACTTGTTTAGCGTGAAATTTCATCAGCGTGCTCGTCCTAACCAAATATTTTTATAAAATAAGTATAAAGAAAATTAGTCATAGTTAAAAACCAGAACTTGTTTTTGAATGCGAACACCTAGGTTTGCGAGAAAGATGTAGGCCATTTTGCTTCTCACGAGGAGATGTTTGCGTGCTTTATATTTAGTGTCTGCGTATCAGAGTTTCGCCGAATGCAAAGGATGCGGCTGTTTCCACGTGGACTGCAGACAAGCGTCACTTCTTGACTAGAAAATGTCAAGGTCAAGCGTGGTCATGCAACGAGTAAGTCCGAACGAGCGCTGCAGTATGTGTGTGCTAATAAAGAGTTTTTACGACCGCTGTCGTCTCCACGCTCGGCAGACGACGACCGCGAGCAGTAATCTCTCACAGGTTCCGCGGGAAATACGGCTTTGTGTCACTCGACATTTACAGCTCTCAAGAACATGTGTCACGAAGACAGATTAGATCTCGTGAGGTGGGGGTTTTTCCTTCATTAGCGCTATATAATGAGTATTTTAAAATCCTGGTTCTGATAAAAATGGGCTCTACTCGAACGTTAAGCTGAACCTTTATTATTTTGACAGTTCGGTAGCGCTGATCACGAATATCGCAACGCTGTCATCGAAATCGGCAGCTTTCTGCTCCAAAATGGCGTTTGGGTATGGTTGCTCAGCAGTGTGGAAACACTGAACAGAAAAATAAACTTAAAAATAAGTTCATCTATTGCTGCCAACTAAATATTCGGTGGCAGTTAATAAACATTTTTTTCAAGAAAGAAAATGATAGTGAGCATTAAATGGCTTTAGTATCTACTTGTCAGTCTACATGTCATTGCTCCCTACAATCTGTTTTTTACTAGCAACAAAACTTCTCCTTGGAAAGCATATAGTCTACTAGTTTATAGTCTACTCGAGGTTTATTCACACTTTCCGAATCAAACTTTTGAAAAATCACTCTATGTATGACGTGATTGGTTGTTTCAAAATTATGTCTTGTTTCACAAGCGTTTTATACTTGTACTAACATATNACTCTATGTATGACGTGATTGGTTGTTTCAAAATTATGTCTTGTTTCACAAGCGTTTTATACTTGTACTAACATAAAATGAACTTACTTTTTATTATATTTTATATTTTATTTACAAATTATAATATTTTATTTATAACTAATATTAATAAAAGCAGGGAGAAAATCGGTGTGTGGCAATGCCTAGTATGAAATGTTCTTATACAAAATAGAATTACACTGAATGTGCACGAATGCGGTGCGCTGTCCCNACTCTATGTATGACGTGATTGGTTGTTTCAAAATTATGTCTTGTTTCACAAGCGTTTTATACTTGTACTAACATATAATGAACTTACTTTTTATTATATTTTATATTTTATTTACAAATTATAATATTTTATTTATAACTAATATTAATAAAAGCAGGGAGAAAATCGGTGTGTTGGCAATGCCTAGTATGAAATGTTCTTATACAAAATAGAATTACACTGAATGTGCACGAATGCGGTGCGCTGTCCCTTTGGTGTAATTTTATAGACCCGGCAAAGCTAAGATTGCATGGGGCGCAGGAATTTCCTGAAAGTAGAACTTTAGCACGGCTTCAGACAAGTTGGAAGAAACCGAGAATGA
Source organism: Clitarchus hookeri (assembly GCA_002778355.1). Taxonomy (NCBI): domain Eukaryota; kingdom Metazoa; phylum Arthropoda; class Insecta; order Phasmatodea; family Phasmatidae; genus Clitarchus; species Clitarchus hookeri. The sequence goes on from NQII01005373.1 coordinate 106,986, forward strand.
ACTATAATCTTTTTTTTCAGTTTATTGTTACAGGTAACCGACTGATAAACTGCGCTCTAAAACAAAGTTGGCCATTGGTCACAGCAGAACATAATAACTTCTTATTGTGTCAGATATAACTTTGACGCATTCTGCGTCCCTATATTTTATTCGTCAGAACACATGCTCTGGCGAAGCTCGCCGACGGACGACCGCAATAATGATTAACGGTTTTGTGGACATGTCGGAAGAGGGACGCCAGGAGCCTCGCAGCTGCAAAGGCACGCTACCAAAGGTTTCGGCACGTGCAACTGTTCCTGCNGGAAGTTGAATATGGTGATGGACGCTACAAAACCACATGAAGGGGGGAGCAACGGGGCAGTCAGTTGAGAGACGTTGAACCAGTGGGTCGGGGGACCTGATGCGAGGCGTCCGGGTCGGAGCCGGACAAAGCCAGTGCGATGAACGAGTCAGTCAGTCAGTCAGTCGCGGATCGAGCAGTCAGTCAGTCAGTCGGAGTCAGTCGAGGATCGAGAATGCATCACGACGTCTATCTCAGTCGGAGGCCGTCAAGCGGGATGTGCGGCGGGAAGAATCCGAGAAAAGTCAGTCAGACTTCGTCAAACGAGAAGGGTGTGCCAGGAACCGAGAGAAAACGAGTTCGCCAAATGCATCAAGACGTGGACCTCAGTCGGAGGCCGTCAAGCGAGACGTGCGGCGGGAAGAATACGAGAAAAGCCAGTCCGACGTCGTCAAACGCAGAGTCCTGCGTGGACCCGAGAATGAGGAACTTCGAGGCCAGGCGTCGGGACGCCCCACCAAGCCGCCAGTCGAGGAAGACAGCGCAGCAGTGTCAGATAAGTAGTTCTACACCAAGTGTGAAGAATCTTCCCCCCCCTCCCGACACCAGTCGCGGCGTCAAACCATACGTAGTCTACATAGAAAAAGGGGAGGGGAGTTTGTCTCGTGAGTTCATGTACCAGTTAACCTGTTCAAGCAACAATAAAACTCGATTATGTGAACTCACAAATAAAGTGTATGTTATTAGTAAATTGGACCCAGAGACAACAGTGTCGACGTATTCCTATGCCATGTCACTGAGGGCTAGCATCAAGTGCTGGCGCCTCACACCGCAGAGCAGAATCAATACCTACTTCCAAACTTCAGCATTTGGCAGGTATCAACTTTAAACAGTTGCTTGGTGTCAGGCATATGAGAATACTCTTTAAGGGCTTTTGTTTGGTTAAAAAAACACACCATTTCAGCATATAAACTTGAGTCAGTAAAGTTGTCGTTTATTTTGGATTTCCTGATTAGCGAACTGCACACCTGCTACCTTGAAACGGAAGATTTCACTGTCAGTGAAATATAAATCGTTATTAAGCGGGTTAAAAATATGTTGCTGAAGTGACTTGCAGACATACTGTCTGTACCTCCAAATTTTCATTGATTTTGTTTTAATTTTCGTTAGATTCAAATCAAGGGTGTAACACAGGTTCTTGTTGGAATGTTTTTTAAGTTACGTTCCTACTGGGGAAAAAAGGCGCATTGAGAGCAGTTAACCACTCATTTGGTGTGAATAGCAGTACATTGAGCGTGCATTGTAAAGAACACTTTTACTTTCGATTGTATGCCATTACATTTTTCTCTTATTACTGCAACATTATCGGAACAATTTACTGCAACATATCTTAAGTAAACGGGTATATCCCTTTAGGATAATATTCTTGTAATATCTTCAGCATGTTACCCCTTCGTTAGAAATACCCGAAATTGTAATATTGTTTATGGTTGTGGTATTGGCTATATTAATTTTAAGAATAACGGCGAGAAATTTTAAGTTGATTAGGTTTAATTTTATTAATCTTATCATCACAGGTTAAAAAAGAAGAACCACACGAAAAGTGTTATTTAATTTTGTAAAGGTGTTATAATGAGCTTTCTAAAATTAATTTCCCCTTCCATCCGGATCGTAGGACTGTAAACAGAGAAACTAAAAATTTTTAAAACCCTCTGTTTTACAAAATGACGGCGATAAACATTTACACTGTCCATTCTGTGTTACATTCAACTCGAACACCAGTAACACTTAAAGCAAACATCTTACATATAGCACACGAAATTGAATAGTTTCTCTAAATAGTATTCCCTCCAAGATATTTTTTTCTTCTAAGAAATAAGATGTTTAGCGTTATTACTGCCCTTCGTCAACAGATTTATAAGCCTCGATGGTACCAATTTGGTTGTGTTTCATCCATGTCACATGACCGTGGTTTTTGTCAACACCGAAATATCTTTCCTCCTACTGTTTCCAGTCTTTAGCTAGTTCGCAGTTCAGAACATTCAGAAGCTGTGCTTAATTTACATTTTTTTTTTGTATTATGTACTTTTTCGTCTCATGTAAACATTATCATGGCCTTTGTACATTGCAATATTGAGCAGAGAACATAAGTCGATAGAACTGGTATTTGAAATCGATAGAAATACGCGCTTTACTATTGCACAAATTCTTCCTAATCTGTCAACAAAACAAATATAAACCGGTTTCACTTGTTATTAATTTCAAAAATTAAGTTTCTCATGAAACGTTAGTGCACAACATTGATTTCCGTAGTCTGCTGCCAGCATTACTGCTGCCAGACATCCGTCGTTGTTTATATGATGTGACGAGGTGTCACGAGTTCTCGCTCGCGTGGATCGAAGGACAACTTGGGGGATAAAATGCTGCTGTCAGTGTAACGAGGCACCTTGCCTGGATGGCTGGTTTCGTCTCCATAAGTGTATATAAGATCAAGGAGCATACAAGGATAGAGTTGCAACTCAGCAGTATAACAAGAGAACCTTCTCTTACTCATTTGTTTGCCAAAGTCGGCCGAAATAGGTTCTGCGGTACTTTTAACGTTAGAACGAAGACTAAAATAAGATTTATTCTACTCAGGTTAGGAACAATACAATATTTCCTACTGGGGAGTCTGGCACAGGAGAAATTTCCACAGCAATTTGCGCTGGTGTTCCAAAGAGGTCGTTTATAAGCTGGTAGTAAATTGAGAAATTCTATTTATTTACAATTAAAAGTTAGTTTTTGGCTCGAAATGTGATAATTGCCCCAGACAAAATGTTAAGTATTAACTTTATTTCGTAAATATAATTCACGCACTCCAACGGTATTTACTAGAGCAAACAGTAAAAATACAACTGTGTTTGGCATTGGGCGTTCGTAAGCAAAAGTATTTCGATGGAAAAACGTTACAAATTTAATTGCGAAATAAACCTTAATTAACCTGAACTTTGTACCTTTCTGCTTTTACTTAAGGAAACTACGCACGAAAGCACTAAAAATAATAATTTTAACCATTTCAGGAATTTTTTCGATTCAATTGTTATATTTAAATTAAATAATAGTGTTGGCCAACGTTTCGCTAACTCCAGTTTACGACTAATCATTGAACAAATGTTAACATATTCCGTGAAACTTTCACTCCAATACGGAGAACAAGGTTTGTTTCCTTTCCGAAGTTTCTGACAATACAAATCGGAAGGTTCTTACAGAATTGTATTTATTTTATGAAAATTGCAATTATATAATTTACTTACATACAAAAAGGAACAATCCGGTACATATTCGACACCAGTGCACCTTGGTGGCGAACATTTTAAGGTGCTAAACTGAAAGCACTGAGCTTCGTAACCTGAGCAGAATAAACTTTAACTAAAATACAAATGCTCAGTTTGTTATGTTGGCAGACAAAACGTTTAACGCCACCAGCTTGTGTTTCTTTAAAACGAGAATTTTACGGAAGCCATCCAAACCGTAACATTGGACATGCTGACAAGAGTGCGGAACGAGTTTGACTATCGCATAGATGTCATTCGGGCCGCTCGTGGTTGTCATTTTAAACATTTGTGAATGTATGGTAAACAAACTTCATGGTTCCACGGTTCATTTTATTGGTCAATCAAGGATGTAGGTTGTTTGGTTTTGATATCATATACCTCCAAATTTGGAGTATTCTTTTGTACTCAGAATGTATATCTCAGTCTCTTTCTCAATGATAACTGAATTTTGTTGCCTCAGAAATAAATGTATGGCATTTTGCCATTTCCATTAAATTATTTCTTTTACCAAAAATATTTCTTTTGCTCCTCGGTTTATCTGCGCTGGCTTTTAAAACGCCGTTATAAAGCAAACTACGCATACGTATACAACATGCTTAATGTACCATGCGCTCCTAAATTAGATATTAATATTATTTTATGAACACCGCCTGCAGAAATCAGTTACTGTATTCAGCAGCTAATAGGCTTTCACTGCCATTCCCAAGACACAATGCGGCTGGGGAAAGTGGTTTGGGACCTACCCCAGCGAGAGCTTAAAGTGCTCACAGGAAGAACGTAATTTAGTTACCGGAGAGTGTAACGTTCCTGACAATATCGTCGAACTAGTAAGAGAACTCAACTCAAACAATAAAATAATGATATACCTGGATGGGACAAAAAAGTGACAAGTTAAGAAAAGTTTTCTGTATACAAGGAGACTTTGTCAACCTGATATTATTTAATAACATCATAAATACATCTTCAGAAAACTCACATAAACATCTAGTATGTGATGGAACTGTTATTGACAGGTTTATGCTATTGACATGTTTACGTNCACAAAAAAGTGACAAATTAAGGAAAGTTTTCTGTATACAAGGAGACTTTGTCAACCTGATATTATTTAATAACATCATAAATACACCTTCAGAAAACTCACATAAACATCTAGTATGTGATGGAACTGTTATTGACAGGTTTATGCTATTGACATGTTTACGTTCTTCAGAAGGAAAAGGTTTCCCCAAGGTTTTGGCATGATTGTGCTACCTATTTTATGACCAAAAATAATAGCAATAGAAATATTATTAGTGGTGTAATGATAGTTGTGCTGGTAATGATAGTAGTAGTTGTGATTGTGATAGTGGTAATTGTGGGGGTGGTAGCAATGGAAGGGATGATTATGGCAGTAATATTGGTAGTTTTAGTGGTGGAAATGATGGTAGTAGTTGTGGTAGCAGTGGTGTAGTGGCGTCTGTAATCGTAGTTGTAGCAGTGTTTGTAGTAACGTTTGTGGCATTGGTGGTAGTGTTGTTAGTAATGTTAGCGTTTTGCGGTGGTGATACTAGTGGTAGTGGTGACTGTAACTATGTTGGTAGTGCTGATATTGGCAGTGTTGGTGGTGGCAGCGGTAGCGGTATTACTTATTGTAGAAATTGAGGTAGTATTACAGTTATAAGTGATAGCAGTGATGGAGGCAATAGTGGTGGTGGCAATAGTGGTGGTGTTTTGTTAATTATTACGGCATCAGTAATCATATAGGTGGTAGTAACAATAGTGTCAGTGGTGGCAGTAGCTTGTAATGAGGATGGAAATTATGTCAATTTATAGGTGGTAGTGATGGTGGTGTTAACTGTGGTAGTAGAGGTAGTGGTAGTACTTTTAACAGTGGTTGTAAAGAAGGTGAGTGAGATAGTGAGTGAAAAGAGATTTGGGTGGCTCATAAGGCTCCCGCCTTCCTGGCGCTTGAACTGCGTTGCAGAGTGTTTGAAATACTCAGTTTTTCCACGAAACTATTAAACGGGCGTCCAATGTGCTGTTCCACGAAAAGAACACACACTTCAGACGAGGGCCGTTGAGTACTTTCAAAATGTCACGCACGTTAGAAATACCATTTCTGAGTACTCGAAAACGTATAAAAACGGTTTTTTTTTCGAAGCGCTTCAGATTCATACAAAACTACTCAAGGGCCGTGCATTGGACCTTCTTACAGACCTTCCACAAATAAAATAATAGGGTCACCGCTCAAAGTCCCATAGGTACACACAGTGCTACTAGAACACTGCATGCATCACTCCCGCGCTTCTCGGCTTGTACCGCGGAAAAAAGCTACCGGTAGGAGGGAACATTAACATCGTGGTCTTGAGAGCTGATGAGGGTAAAGAGAGGTATGGAGTATTAAGTAGCACCGGAATGAAAGGGTGGGGGAAACGGGAAATCCCCGAGAAAACCCGCCGACCAGTGGCATCGTCCGTCACGATTCCCACGTGCGGAAATCAGGGGGCGACCCCGCCGTGAATCGCGGTTCGTCTAGGTGGGAGGCTTGTAGTCTTACCACTACACCACTGTGGCCCATTGTAGAGGTGGTGGTGGTGACAATGGTAATACTGGCAGTTGTAGCTATAGGTATGTAAGTCACTCACTACGTTAAATACGTTTTTACGCTTGTATTTCGGAAACTCTGTTGTCTTCACGGAATCTATGTATAAAGGCGACGAGAGAATATCTACGCTAAAAGCAAAAGTAAAAGTATTACACCAATGTAAAACAATTTTGTAATGGTTATTAAGAACTAGTTTTTACATTTACAAAATTGTGTAAAAATACAAAAATATCCTTTGTAAACTGTTTTATTTGTAACGTTACATATGTCGTGTTTGTAGTAGTGCTACATCTAGAGATATTTTTGTAATGACCAGGAATAATTTTAACTCACGAAGTAAAAGTTATAAGCTATTACATTATATGATAATTATTTCACCTAAAACAAGTGAACGAAATTATGAATGGTGTGCTACTTAATAATCACCAATGAACAGGAGAAAAAAAAGGGGGAGGGAGTGTTCTTTCGAGTGTAGAAAACTTCGTTGTCTTTTACTTAAGATTGCCAGGAAAGATAAGCTCATGCGATCACCCTGATAAGTGTATTTCTCTGACCAAAATGATTATATAACAGACCAAAAATACTGTAAGACAATTTGTTGGTTTTCAATGCCAATACCTGTAGTAAAAATATACTACAATTATAAAACTCTGTTTGTGCAACTGTTCAATCCATCCGCTGACTTATGACCTTTTTAATTGCAGTAATTGCTGAAATCACTAACCTCAACCCTCTACAATATGTGGAATTATTAATACAATACAGACCTGATGGATTAAGTGGTCATGTGGTAAAATATTTAACGCTATGACCTAGAAGAAGCAACTTCGAATCTCAGTGCCGATTTTATTGTGAATTAAATTTTAAAGATTTTCCTCCTATATTATTTTTATTACAGTTGTTATCGAGAGCATGATAAAAATACTTTAGTTTCCACTTCTCGATAGCATAGGTGTAAAAACAAGCATTAATTTTCAATGTAACAAATGTATGTTTTGCAATTTTTTACAAAAAAAAACTTTTCTAGAGGTAAAAATAATTTTTTGGTGACAGGTTTCCACAAATTTGTTAAAGTACAATACATGTCTAAAGTCGCGAAAGATAAAGTTTTAGTACTCAAACATACAAAAAAAATGCTGAAGAACAATAATCTCCTCTCGTGTCAACTCTCTCATCAAATCGGTTCAAACAGAAAATTTCACAAAAACTTTTCTACCCTTACTTGATAGCCAAATTTCATTTTGGAGGTTTCTAAATTAGCTTAACGTGTGAAATTTACAGACAGGGTATCAAATCGAACAGCAGAAGTATTTTAAAGATGAAATACGACTTTAAATTTTTAGAAAAGAGTTACAGGTTACAAAAGCTCATAGGTGTTTCGGAACAAACTAAAAGTGAAACATCAGAAGGAAACAAAAATGAGGAGTTTGAAGTTACGATGTCTGCACGAAAACTGTAAAAATTCCCGTGTATTCGCCTTGAAAACGTAGCCCAAGATTTTTGCATGAGTTAAATGGCTAGCTCCGGGTGTAGTGGGGAGTGTGCAGTGGAACTTGAAGTTTAACCACAGAGTACTTATGAATACATATGTGAAGCAACCGCTTATACCGTGAACTTTAGCAGTACAAGCCAGCAAAATGAAGTCACTGGCCAGCAAAATGTAACGCCATTCACCAATCAGCGCGTGGTAATCTGCTCGCCTACCTACAACCCAGCCAGTAGCGAAAATTTCTCAGTGTGCAGTAGCCAATAAGACACAACGCCCGTTCCCTGAGATTCGCTCAGCCAATCAGAAAACGAGTACGCCTAGATCAAAGGAAGCGCCACACCATTTCGTCTAGGGCTGCAGTGTTGTAGTGGTTAGAGTACTCGCCTCCCACAAAGGCGGATCGGTTTCGCTTCCTGGTGGGTTCACCTCCGGATTTTCGCATGTGGGAATCATGCCAAACGATGCTGCTGGTCGGCGGGTTTTCCCGGGGGCTTACCGTTTCCCCCACACTTGCATTCCGGCGCTGCGCCATACTCACCTCGCTTCACCCTTATCGGCTCTCAAGAACCCGATGTTAAGAGCCATCCAAATCTCTTCACTCACTCACTCCATTTCGTATCTGTGTACTTACGTACTCGGCGGAGTAGCGAAGTTTATTATTGCATGCTAGACATGATATTTGAAATTTTTGAAGGCATCTTCGACAATGAGGAAACTTAAATTGAGCCTTGGATTCGGTGGCCTGGTCCGATAGGCGGTTGTTAAACTGCGCGCAGGGCGGTCGCATCAACTGCGTGCGGTTTTAGGGGAGTTTATCTTCATCCCACCGAGATGGATGGCCGGGAGAGGGTGGCCGGACTAAGGTGTTGACGTCGCTGGGAGCGAGGCATGGCGAACGGGGGAGGGTTACTGGAGTAGGAAATAGGGGTCGTTATTCCTCGCACGTCCCGCTGGCTGGCCCACGTCGGGGCTGCAATCAACCTCCCTTCACGTCCATGGGGCGCGTGGCTCGCGTGCGCCAGCCACCCCTTGTTTAATACACTACCAGCCTCCGGGCGGGCATCCATCCCGGTGCGGAGCTCGTGACAGGCGGGGCGTAAATCGGCGTGCAAACACCCCTACACGCGCGCTCGGCGTGAAGTCGCGAACGACCTGCCGGGAAACCGGCCGCGGTAAATTTAGCACCTTCTAAAATCAACTTTTGGAAAAAAAAAATCCTTCCTTGAAATTGCGTATGTCTTAAATTAAAAACTATAGTGTTAGCAGTGAGTAAGGAAAAAAATCAGATCTGCGTTTTTCGTCGTATTACAAATATAATATTTTGTCTTGTTGCGAACTGAAATATGCTTCTTTCTGTTTATTTACTCCTTGTAGAAATAAACTGTCGCAATATTTAATTCATAGTTTTTTAGAAATTATTNTGCTTCTTTCTGTTTATTTACTCCTTGTAGAAATAAACTGTCGCAATATTTAATTCATAGTTTTTTAGAAATTATTCTTTGTCAGTGCATTAACGTTTGGTAAAGAAGTAATTCGGAAACAGCAAAGTTTTCGTTTTTGACATATTGTTGCGGAGGAATAGGCACACAGTTAATTAAAAAGCTAAATTAAGCTGAGCTTTCAAAAAACGGCTCAATTAATGGCGANTTAATTAAAAAGCTAAATTAAGCTGAGCTTTCAAAAAAGCCTATGTGTAAATACACAGAAGTGAATTCGTGTGGCGTTTCCTTCAATGCAAGAGTTCTCGGTTTCTGATTGACTGCACGGTATTCGGGACGACTGTTCAAATAGAAGCTCCGTTTCGTAAAGTTTACCTTGTTGTTCCGCCCAGCGTTTGCAAGTTTGATTCTTGGCGTTCATTGTAAGACGCCCATACTGCTAGTATGCAACGACATTTTCCTGGTGAGTACTGCTGAATTTCGGAATTGACGCAGAAGTTTCTCATTGGTATTCTGTGTTATTATGTGATAACTTGGAACAGAAAATATTCACGTTGTTCAGTCACCTGTATACTAGACTCCACAATAATCTGCATATTCAGCAAGTATTCATGTAGTTACTGACTGCTGCAAAAATTACAAGCTTTTTTTACACTCAATTTAGATGCTTGCTGATTTTTTTTAAATCGATGTATGTTTATTATTGACACAAAGTCCTTCAGGGCAAGGCAAAGAAACTGGAATCCGATGGTAAACGTAACACGAACTCGAAAGTGGTTCAAACTGACCTGTTATGAAATAAATTAATGAATTTTTTCCTTTTCTTTAAAAACCAGTTATTGAAGTGTGATATATATCACACCTCGACTTTTACTTAGACTTGGTAGGTACAGGCAATCATTAGGTGGAAGGGGATGGAGGGGTAAAATTTGGAGGAGTGGCGTTAAGTGTGCAAAAACTTATTTTTGACCTGTTCGCTGGAATGGTCACTAAACAACATTTTACCTCTGACCGGAATAACGAGTGGTTACTGAAAGAACAAATCAATAGCAAACCGCCTTATCGATGCAGTTCTTATTTTTTAAAATAGTCCCAATCGTTATTGTGCCTTGCCCGGGGACCGCAAGCATAAAAATCACATTAACATCAAATAGGGCTTNAAAATAGTCCCAATCGTTATTGTGCCTTGCCCGGGGACCGCAAGCATAAAAATCACATTAACATCAAATAGGGCTTATATATAAAAAAAACGCATGGACAAGTTTTATATTAACAGAACGCAATATTTCCTCATATTAGATATGCTAACTACAAAAATGTCTTACATATAGAAAGATATTTATATTTCTTTCGATGCACGGAATAGTGTTTATACTTCACAAATAATACTGCGTGCCGCGTGAATTGGATACCACCAATTAATGATGTAAACTTCCCTTTACGTGTACGTAAACATTTTATAAAAGAAACCAGCGACGATTTTTTATATACATTCTAAGTACCTTTGTTTTATCCAATCCCCTGGCTTGAAAATGTTCAACAATGTTTTGCACATTTATCTGAACATTTTTATTTATTAATTATATAGTCGTGCGAAAACAATCGCCTTATATATTTTTCTCTGCAAGTTTGCTTAACATATATTTTGCAATATCGGGCAGCATCAAAAATGTTCTTCTGGTAAATAATTGAGCAAATAATTAATACTGAAAGTGCTAGGTGGCAACGATTTCTCAAGGTGCCTGCCCCCTGACCTTGTCTGCACATTTGTCTCAGAAGCAAATAAACGATATTGAAGACAACGACATGCACAGCAGGTACCTCGTCGCCTCTAAACGCAAGTCTCTGAAGAGAGATTTCCGTCGAGCTACTCGTAAACATGGGGTTACAAACGACAAAGTATAAGTTTATGGATCAAAGTCTGTTGCAAGGTTAAATGAAATTATTAATTTATATTTGGTAGCTATACAGTTAGTGATGTACATTTTAGAGAAATATAAATAACACCTTGTTTATAGCTATTTCAAAGAGCTTCAAATGTCTGCAATACGAAAGATGTTTGAAATTGGTTTTTCCGGGTGGTTTTCATAAGATAGCCTACAGAGAATACGTTCTGTAGTTTCTGCTAAAAGTGTAAACGCTAAAACACATTACACACATCAGNATAAGATAGCCTACAGAGAATACGTTCTGTAGTTTCTGCTAAAAGTGTAAACGCTAAAACACATTACACACATCAGGCAGTCAGCGGCCTTAAGGTGTATTTATAAAATCATTTGAAGCCATGATAGCTATTTGTGTACTGTATTTATCAAGCTTCACTGTCATTCCAACGGAAATTTTCTCTCAAATGCGCAGACGCCTTTGGCAAAACAGTTTGTCCTAATTTGGAATTCGTACAGAATTGACGCACACAATTTTTACAAACAGCAATTACTTATAGTCATAAAAAATATGCTGGAAAAGACGAAATTTTAATCGTGTGAGGACTGGAAAAAATGGCGAGACTACGGAAAATTTGGGAAGCTATAAACTACGGGGTAAAGTAAGTGGACAGGAAACTATTCGAGGATAAAGTGCTTGACGAATGACGCAATAAAGCGAACAACGAAGGGGAGGGCAAGACGAGGACGGAGAAGTATTTGGGTGGCATTAAAGTCGAAGTGTCTTATGTCACTATAAAGAAGGAAATCCTAGAATCGATAAAAATAAAGCTATTCGAAAGTTCTGGATGTGCCATTGAACATGCCAAATTCAAGCGCTAATGTCAATTCTTTAAACCATAACAACAGTGGAGAAAGTATTTACTTGCACTGATACTCTAATATCACCGGTTTTTCACCTTTCGGGCTAGGTTATACCTAAACTAACTTATTAATATAAGTTATATCTAAAATCTGCACACATATTCCAGATATACCAGTCATTTGAAGCAGGAGACTTGTATAGTAAGTTATGGTATGTTTATTAAATTTCGCAAATTGTACGCTTACAGCGCTCGAGTACTTTCATAAGCTATCCATAATTCCTTATTTCAAGCAATTGTGTATTATTAAACCTTTTGTCAAAATTCAAATTACAATGATCATATTGACTAGAAATCATTGGTCAATTAAGGAATATATACATATATAAAATTTTTTTAAATAGTTTATTTTGCGTGAAAAATTTTGTGAATTGTTATTGTGTAGTCTGTATTATGTGGCTGTGTATTCAGTAAAGGGAAAAGAAACAGGATACACGTATAATCAAATTTTAAGCACCATAAATTTAATAAGGCAATTAAGCATGGCATTACTTTCTTTGATTAGTAGTCATCTTTACTGATGACAATATCCAGCGTTTAAGTTAAAACACTCATTACCTTAAAAATGGCCACTTACAGAACGAATTATGCTTAAGAAACGAACTTAGTATGCCACACAAAGTAAGTGATTCGACTTTGGCTGTATTGGGGGAAACAACTGCACCAGGGGGTTTTAACATCACTAAAACCCTGGTAACGTAAACGGTCGGTGAACAAAACCGGGTGTACCACAACCAATATACGTGTGGATTTAACGACAGCTAACATTAGTCGGCGACGCAATCGACACATTTGTGAACAACTTAGTCTGAGAGAGGGCATAAGGTTCGACTACGGTGGGCAGAGTGGTCATTACGTCGAATTAATCGTCGCCTTGACCGTTGTTTCAAAACTATATGAAGATAAAAAAAATGGTGTGTGGGGAGTGCACCCAGGGCAAGGAAACACCCACCGAGTGACGGTCTTTCCAGCTGCGACCCGTAGGTGACCGTCATCCCCAGGCATGACAGAAGTGAGACCCTAGGATGGAGCGGCGCTGGAATGCAGGGGCGGGGGAAACGGGAGTACCCCGAGAAAGCTCGCTGGCAAGCGGCATCGTCCAGCACGATTCCCACATGCGAAGATCTGGAAGTGAACCCGCCGGGGATCGAACCCGGATAGCCGTGGTGGGGGGCGAGCACCCTGGACACTACGCCACCGCAGCCCCTTATATGAAGATAAATGGAGTGGTGGGAACAGCTTATGTAAATAATTTTGATTGCATTTAAACATATAAACAACGCTAAAATACGCCTGACAAATGTATACAAAAATAAAAAAGATTGATTGCCTTCTCTGCTGCCTGCTCTTTATACATGATAGGTTGAAACCATACACAGAATTTAATCGTGATGAGATGTGATCATGTGGGTATGTGGGTCGGAACCCTTGAAAAGTTTCCTTACACTTAGCATTTTTGTGCCTAACCCCCTGATTTGGAACTCTACACAGTTATTTAATACAATACAAAAATCATAACTGGTCTAGGCCATCTCAAACATACTTCTTTACTTGAAACATCAGTGTTAGCTTTTGTTCGGAACGACATATCACAGGTAAATTAACTGCTGAGAAATAGGAGAATTCTTATGGTTGAAAATGTTGTAAAATTCAATAAAAGGATACAAATAATGGAAAAACAACAAAATAGTGATGGTACAAACAAAATAAAAAAAAATTAAAAGCGTTTGAATGAATGGCAACAAATTTAGGTTTCACCAAACACGAAATAATGGAAGGCGGTAACTTATGTTTCGAATGGGTTTTATAATACTGTACTTGATGTTGCTTGTGCCCAAGAGTTTGCGGGGAACAGTGAGTTTCCTCGGAAGTCTTAAAATAGGACATTTATAAACAGTGATGTTTGCGCGGGATGGGGGGGGGGCATGGGTGGTGTGTAGGGGAGTCGGCAGGGCTAGGAAATTATTCTAACGTAACCAAACGCCACGCTGTTTTTCCTGGAAACGACGGACTGTCGGCTAAAGCTGGTTACACGATAGCACGGCGAGATGCGACGTGATGCGATGCGGCGCTATGAGCTGTGGCCAATCAGAGAGTGAAGCAATGAAGGCGTCGAGAATTGCGTCCGAAATTCTGACGTTGCTTTTCTCGACGTCTGACGACGACGGACTAGGTAAACACCAAAGAGAATATACATAAAAAAAAAAACCGAAATAGTGATGAAGTAGGTTGTTAATAAGCCCTAATTTGCACAATATGTATAATATTTTTCAAAATGTATATTTTAACATAAATTAGTATTTAAAAAATTTTTTGCACAATTAATAACGTTTGAAAAAAAAACGTAATATATTATAATGATAAGTTTCTCCAAACACAGTAAACTTTCAGTTGAACTAAAATGTAGACGTTTGTAACATCTATTGCATTGTTTTTTAATGTAAGTTTTCATATAATACTAGCCCACACATCATCTTGAGTTCTCGTATAGACTGTCGTGATGATAATTAAAATAATATTAGGATGTATATGGTTTTGACATGTCTTTTTCGCCTACTAATGGCGTAAATCTAAATTTCTTTGTCAACATTAACGTATTTACTGGTAGATAGCGTCCGTCGCCGAAAAATTGTCGCTTGATTGAATTTTGTTGTCGTCTGTCGTTGTCGGACGTGTCGCGACGTATCGCGTCGCTGTATTATAACTAGGCAACGTACCATAACGTTACTCATTATCCTGTCCTCGTAATTGTCAGAGCCTGGTTTCGAAGTTAAATGGGCGTGTCTGGAGGGAAAATGGGAAAAAAATGAGGAGGGGAGGAGCCATAATGATAAAGATTTNGAACCCTCCAAAACGAATTTTTTTTTCTAATTTTAAAAGCAGTTACAAAGCAACTGCCATATGTCAACAAAATGTTGAGATTAATAATTATTTGATCTATAATAATTTCAGTAAATAAAAATTAATGAATAGTAAGGGAGCAGTATTCGGATTTGAAAAAAACGCCTACTTGAAGTGTGTGATCACACAGAAAGGAGCTAACATAGTAACTCCAATTGTTTCTTGGTGCTTCCACCCTCTATTTAGCAAGGGTTGAGGAACCTCAAACACAGCATGGCCTCTATTCCCATGCACTTTGAGATCACTGCATCATGGAAAATACATAACGCAAATCTGATAACATTATTACTTATACTAAGCGTATTTTCATTCAAATATTTGTCATTATTCTCCCCCTCCCCTCGCACAAAGTTTAACTAAGGTGCATGCTATTGAGGGCGTTCTCGGGGACGCGATTTTCATTCATTTTCCGCTTATCAGAAACCCAACTAAGTTGAGCATTACCAGACGGGATTAGCGGAGTGTACGGTATTCTGGTAGGCAGGCAACCACCACACTTCTTGCAATGACAACTTGCACCTCGATTATCGTTCCACAACGTAAATCGTCTCCCGACAAATGTTTCCCAGCAGAAGCCGGGCCTGGCCTCACTACTACACTACATTAAGTCTTAGACAATTCATCTATGAAACCTGCAGATGTTATTATAGAACAATCGGCTTCCTTGGCTATCCTATTTCTCTTAACTCAAAATCTTTATCTTTAATCGAGGGAAGTCAGTTTCATCTAATAATTCCAAGCCATCTCGGAAGGTTTCTATCAAATCTAGGGTTCTCATATCAATCCCCAAAAATGCTATACCAAGTGTTATTGCCACCTCCATCATCCAAATCATACTTATTCTTCCATTATCCTTTGTCACAGCTACACTAAAGAGCCAAAAAAACTGGCACACCTGCCTAATATCGTGTAGCCCCCCTCCCCCCTTACCAGAGCACGCAGAAGTCCCGCAAGACGACGTGGCATAGACTCGAATAATGTCTCAAGGTATGCGGGAGGCAATTCACACCATGAATCCTGCAGGGCAGTACACAAATCCAATCTGCGCCAATTTGAGAAAGGGTTGCACGTCTGTCACATTTAATGATTCTCTTCAGTCGTCGTTTGTCCCGTTCTTTCACGAGCTTTTTCCAACCGCAGCGATGTCCAAGATGTGATGTTTTACCGGATTCCCAATATTCACGGCACATTAGTGAAATGGTCATACGCGAACATCCAAATTTTATCACTACTTCGGAGATGCTATGTCCCATCTCTCGTGGGCCGACTATAACACCACGTTCAAACTCACTTAAATCTTGATATCCTGTCATTGTAGCAGCAGTAACCGATCTAGCTGCCGACTGCATCACGTTACTCTGATTGGTTCCACACCTCTGTTATTTGCATACGCACGTCTATACCAGTTTTTTTGGCTCTTCAGTGTATGTAAATATTGTATATTTATGTTGTTATTAGTCTTAATTGGGAGTTGTTCGTCACCATAAGGTAAGTCGTCCAGTTGGGCAATAGAGGAGATCAGATAGAGATTTCCTTGGCACATGACATCCTGCACATCCCAGCCTCGACCTGCCTCCAGCCAACAGTGGGGATTCCAATTTACAATTATGCGTCCATTGTGTCTCCGACCAAGTTCAGCCAGAATGTGCATAACCTTATCTCTGTATCAGTTTCATCTACAGACAATGTTCTTGGCTGTCTGGCCTGGCATCGCCACCACCCCTCCAGATAACGACCCCAAGATTGGGTATTTCCGGAGCAATACTTTCTTAACATTTAAAGACAGTTACATCTAAATTTTGGCCCAGATGTTGAAATGGCTCAGACGGAAACATTGCAAATTAAAATTTTGACCCCTACCGTGAGGGGAAAGTTTGCACTAAACGACACATTAAAATTACACTTAGTCACACGCTAAAGAAAGTCTATAGATTGTAACATTTAAAAAACTTACACGGTCACGTTTAAAATCTACGCTTTATTAAAACCTGCGCGCCAACGCTTGATACTTCTGTAACTTTTTAAAAATCACGGTGGTAATTCTTTGTTATCTCCTTTCGTGCCCCCTTTCCCAGAAAATACTCATTGGGCCAGGCTCTGTTGAGCGAATTCATGCCAAGGTGACTGCTCTGAAACTTGAAAATAAAGAGGGGGGGGGGGAATCACTCCATAACGCAGTCTATCATATCCGTCCTTATAATTATAAAATCCATTCATACATGTGCACTCACAGTGCTATACACAATCATACCAAGGGACTCCACAAAGTGAACCAGCGCCCTAATCCATCACATACTCACATTCTCGTTCTTGTACCAACTCTCCTTCGTCACATCGAGTTAAAATCGTCAAATCCGGGAACACATGACAGCAGCAATGCCTATTTGACCTATTCCAAGAGCAAGGACTAATACCAGACCACACGTTATTAATTAAATGGATTCGTGTAGTTAAACTTCCTACGACCGTATATCCCGACTGCCTGTGTAAAGAGCTCAAGGGGGTCAAATACCAGATCTCACCTCAAGTGGTGGAAAAAGTAGTAAGAATCGGTGCCCAGACCACTGGCGTCGAGCGTGTCAGAAGTCGTTCCTGCGCAACAACCTCAGCACGCTGACGGGCCGCGTCTGTATCTTGGGCAGTGACGGCATCCCGTCACGGCGAATAAACGTTTATGGGCCCGGGAGTGCGGATATTGGCGAGGGCGTTCCTTCCACCACCGAGCACTTCTGCCAGCTGCGTCGCCCCGCGCGGGCTGGACGCACTGTCGTGACGTCACGCCCCGACCTCGGTGACCTCGCTCGAAATAAACCGCAGGAAGGACCCTCACTTCATTTCCGCCATCTCCTTCGGAACTAGGGCGCACACATCACGAAGTTAGCAACCGAAATTTCTCCCTCGAACCCGTTCCGTGGAACATTCGGATGTTTGCTAGTGCATGTATTGCGTGATATCACATTGTTCCTTCCTATACCAGCAATAACAAAACAAGTCATGCTTATTTACCGAGCAAAGTGGCGCAGTGGTAAACCACTAGACTCGAATTCGATTTCCGGTTCAACAAACCTGATTTCGGTTTTCCATGGTTACCCTAAATCACTGAAATGGTTCCTTATTGCAGGCCATGGCCGATTCCACCCCTGTACCTACATCTGTGAGCGACTTGCTCTGTCTCTAATGGGCATTACAATTACAATACCAAGAAGTACGGAGCTGGAGAACCCCGCATTCAAAGAAAGCATAGAGCAGGGTAGGAAAATGACGTGATAAAATGTTCAGTCGAGTAGCGCAGCACAGGCACCACATCCCGACATAGTGATGTACCTAAATTCCAGTTCCAATTTGAAAGGTATTAATGTGAGTGCCACTATCTTTTGAATGTGTATAGAGTAAAATAATTGTATTTAATGCTTACAGCTCTAGCCAGTAAAACATGAAATAATTACAGGACTTCTGCGATATAGCGACTAACAATAAATTGCCAATTAAGTAAATAATTTGGACAATTGCTAACGAACTTCATTTATGCTGTATTAATAAAATAATAACGACTCACTCGCGTGATATGGACTCAAAAGAATTATCTAATATTTCAGCCATTATTTGAACAATAACATAGTTTTAACACCAAAGACTTGCCACCACCGCACTGAAAACACCAAAAAAACAAAAAAGTTTTAGCTTTTAAAGAATACGGTTCAAGTAAAATATAATGCATAGAGTTATAGAGCCAAAAATTTGAAATAAAATCTGTATGTCTCATATGATGCCACATTACAACACTGATACACGGTATATAAGTGGAGGTCGGGGAGCCGCTTATAGGCAGTGACATTGTGATTCCCCACCGTCCGTGTGCACAGACGGAGTGAGCATGCCACGTCGAAGAACACGGCAGTCATACGAACATGTTTCCGCCTTTGATAGTAAGTTAGGATAATCTTGGCTTAGGCCCTATCGGGATTGTGGATTACCCTACCTCGAAACTGGTTATCGTGTGGGAAGAAATGCAACAACTGTGAAGCAGATATGAGATCAGTGAATCGAAAAGGGGCGGGCTGAGTGACGTACAGGAAGTCAACGGCCCAGTTGCATCAACGAGCGCGAGGATATACATCTGGAGCATATGGCGATAATGGGCCGTACAGCCACATCAAACACCAGCGCTCAGGAGTTTTAGACATGTGGCACATCAATCTGTGTCTGCACGCACGCTTCTTTGCCGTCTGCAGCACCAGATCATCTTGTCTGGGCGTCCATTACTGCGACTTCCAATGACCGCCCGACACAGACGACTGCGGCTGTAGTGGCACGTGAAACGTCAGGTCTGGTGCGTGAAACGTCATATCTGGAGGGACAAATGGTAAGCTATCATCTTCTCCGACAAATCCCGCTTTTACTTGCAGCATCATGATGGTAGCATTCATGTCTGGCGGCTCTGTGGCGCACACCTCGCCGAGTCCTGCATTATGCACCGTCATACCAGCCCAGCACATGAAGTTTTGGTATGGGGTACTATCGGATTCCAGTCCCACTCACGCCTAGTCAGCATCGCTGGTACTGTGATCAGCAACGGTTACATCACTGAGGTATTGGAACAGGTTGTTGTCCGCTATCTTCGGGATAAGCCTGGGACCCTGTACCAACAGTACAATACGCAACCATATGTGACACACATCGTCCAACGATTCCTGGATGACCACCATGTCACACTGTTACCTTGGCCTGCGCGTTTACCGGACCTTTCGTCCATCAAAAACGCGTGGTACATGGTCGGACAACGACTAACGTACAACAGGACACCTGTGGACACTCCGGATGAATTTTGGGCACGCATCGAAGCAGCATGTGCAGAAATAACCTAGTCAAACATCCAAATTCTCTTCCTTTTAATGCCGCGTCGTGTAGCAGCGGTTATTGCCGCTTGTGGTGGGGTCACACACTACTGAGTTCACCATATTCTATACGTAATACCGAGATGCACGAGTAGCCATGCAACCTATGGATTATGATTCTGGCAAATAAATCTGGTTGTGATAGCTCACCTCCTTCTCGATGTTGCAATTTTAATGAAAAAAAGTGTATTTCTTAATGCTCCCTGCATGCATTAGTTCTGTGAATGGACAAATTCTGATAAGTGATCTTTATCTTAGGTCTTTAAAATTGAGGTTCTTTGAATGCGTACGTTGCGACATCCCGCGCTGCAGGCATTTTACCATTCGTTCGAAGATTCTAAAACGTACACGATTTTTTTTTGCATTTGTGAGTTTTGTTCATGTTATAATTTTCTGAAAGGAATTGGTTTGACCCTGTTAGCCTTTGTCTGAAACACACCTCTGGGTACACATAAACATTTTTCCTGTGAAGCACATGTCCACAACCACTGACGCCGTCAATGAACGGGCGCTGCCCGTGATGACACATTTTCGAAACACGGGAATAAAAAAAAACACTATGATGTATGGTTTCCCATCTGTTTCGTTGCAAATGGAAAACACACAAAACTTTGAGTATGGCTAGGGAATACGATTTTCAACACAACCGGCAATCCTCAAAATACAATTTTGGGGGCATTCAACTAGTTAAAAATATCATTGACAGACTACTGTGTAAATTAGGAAACTAAATACACGTAAACTGTAGGGGCGACTGCATGAAATTTGTTGGCTGTTTCTCTCTGATAAAATTAATAGAGTAATCTCATGGGTTCGTCACTGAATAAATATTGCGTGTTTGGTCATACGGTATAATTCTGGCTTCTCACTACTGAAGCANTCTCATGGGTTCGTCACTGAATAAATATTGCGTGTTTGGTCATACGGTATAATTCTGGCTTCTCACTACTGAAGCAAAAGTTCGTTGCTTCGAACAGTGCCGTCTGCATTGATAGGGTGTTTCCTTGTTCTACAAGTAGTTCGGGCAGTTCATTGATATCTATAATTCCAAATGTCAGACATTATATTAAGTTCGAATAGAGACTGATTGCATTTAAAGACATTATTATTATTATTATTATTTCTAAGTGACACTCGACTACTTTCTAGGACAACCGGTGATCCATGCGTCTGCAAGGAGCCGAGTTCATCTTGAGATGACATGGTACGGATTGCAGGGAAGGGAGAAGATGTGACGTGTTTGGTACACGCTTAATTATCAGCTCGAGGGGCCGCGGTGGTTGAGTAGTTAGGTTGCTTGCCTTCCACTAAGACGAACGGGGTTCAATNTCTCATGGGTTCGTCACTGAATAAATATTGCGTGTTTGGTCATACGGTATAATTCTGGCTTCTCACTACTGAAGCGAAAGTTCGTTGCTTCGAACAGTGCCGTCTGCATTGATAGGGTGTTTCCTTGTTCTACAAGTAGTTCGGGCAGTTCATTGATATGTATAATTCCAAATGTCAGACATTATATTAAGTTCGAATAGAGACTGATTGCATTTAAAGACATTATTATTATTATTATTTCTAAGTGACACTCGACTACTTTCTAGGACAACCGGTGATCCATGCGTCTGCAAGGAGCCGAGTTCATCTTGAGATGACATGGTACGGATTGCAGGGAAGGGAGAAGATGTGACGTGTTTGGTACACGCGTAATTATCAGCTCGAGGGGCCGCGGTGGTTGAGTAGTTAGGTTGCTTGCCTTCCACTAAGACGAACGGGGTTCAATCCCCGGCCNGCTGCTTGCCTTCCACTAAGACGAACGGGGTTCAATCCCCGGCCGGTTTACTCCCGGATTTTCGCAACTGGTAATCGTGCCGGACGATGCCGCTAGTAGGCGGGTTTTCTCGGGTATCTCCCGTTCTCTTGCATTCCGGCACTGCTCCATTCTCACCTAATTTCAAGATCTCTTTTTAAGAGCCGCCCAATTCTCTAAATTCTCTCAACTCATTATCGGCTCGAAAATGTCGGCTATTGTCTCCACGAGTGGGGAACGTCGTGATGACGAATTAGGTCATCTTTGAGGGAAGGTAAGTGCGGAATAATCCATATAGGATTAGCGCTGGCATAAATACGCCTCGTGTCCCCACCGAAGACAGTTTTTTTGAGAATATGAAGGAGAATGGCGAGTTAGGACTTATTGATTGACTCATACAATAAGGTATTGTGTAATTATTTTATTACCTGCAATAAGGGTTGTAATATAGTGAGTGATAGTACACTGTGAAATACATGGCTGTGTAGATATTTTGTAATAACGTAAAGAAATTAGAATATTTAAATCAATACCTTAATTTTTATTAATACCTTCATTTGTTTCAAACTTTGCAGGCCTTGCACATAGAGGCGATGTGCCGAGTGATACTCGCAGCAGCTGCTAGTTTCTAAGCCTCAAAATCGGTCCAGGTAGGTGGTGGCCTTAAATCCTGATGCTGATTTTTCTGCCATTCTGGGTACCTAACAAAAACCATTCCTTGATTAAAGTGTCATAATAGGTGTTGCGTGAAGTTTCACATTATCACGTCCCTCCCGACCAACCGATCTTTTTTTATTCCTTCTTCGCCATTTTGGAATCCTGGAGAAGCGCACCGCATGGGAAGTTTCCCACGGTCTGGCGTCTCCGGCGGATGGTCGCAGCACCGCGCGCGTGGGAAAGACTATCACGCACTTCTCAGAAATCTTCGCCCCACACGACTTCAGCCACGTGAAAAGTGACTATAGTCTGTTAGCGGTTTCTTCATCTTTTTTAATGAAACCTTGGAAAAATCATCCCATTTATGTATGACGTGTATTGTTATTTACTAAATATGCCATGTATCACGAGCGTTTTATACCTCTGTTAATATAAAAATGTCCTACTTTTAGTTAAATTAAAGTTTTACATATTTTAAGTTTATAAATGATATTTAATTTATATTAAATACTAATAAAACAGTGAGAAAGCATGTGTGTTGGTAGCGCCTAGTAATAAATAGTTCTTATGCAAAGTATTATTACAACTAAGTGCGCACGAATTCGGTGAGTCGTCCTTTGGTTTTTTTTCTAGTTTGCACGACGCGGAGGAATATCCTGGAAGTATAAATTTGGCAGGGCTTCAGAAAAGTGTGAAGTATCCCCGAATGGATTATAGTGTCTGTGGACCGCCGGTGGCCGTCGTTACTGCATGTGCTTGTGGGCGGCCATCATTATTGCGCATGCGCGTTTCCACCCATCATTTTTTAACACAATATCCCAACCAACCCAAAATAACCACCTAAAGTAACCTAGCACATTGGGTACATTTTTTTTACAGTGTAAAAAAACTTCACGTATAATAATATGGGTGTTCACGGTTATATGAGCACTTCTGAAATCAACCTTTGAAAAATGCCACTGCCTCTATATACATGTGTTTTAATGGGCAGACTAACCAGTGTGTTCCCAGTAAAGTTGGTAACGACGGATGGAAAGAATTTCCATGTCTTAACGATGCATTAAAAGTGTTAGATCAACATTTGCGAGTAGTGAAATTATTAATTTTGATCTATGTTTGTTTATGCGTATTAGTGTAAAAATTACCAAATTTGTAAAAAATTTACTTTTATAATACTGTAATGTCACAGTTTCATTTTACCAGGCCCATGACAGTGTTAATTTTATACATGGTGAAAGAACACATGACGTGCATAACTTATATGTAGATAGGTATTAAGCAGGGCTTTAAAAAGTACTCTGTTTACCGTGAACAGCCTTTTGTTGAATGAGTGATTTTGCAGTTTAAACTAACCTATGACAGTTGTTTGAATGAATGGCTCGTTTTCACGGGCATGCACAGTAACCACGGCCACGACTCTCCACAGACGCTTATGAAACGTGATGTGTGCGCACGGCGTACGTCAACAGCGTAGCGTTGTTCGGTACTATGCGTTTGGAAATCGATATCCTGAGCCCAGTGACAATCGACTATTTCCATACACCGATTATATAGATATCGTCAAAATTGAATTTCGGAATACTGATATTGTTACAAGTCACCAGGAGCGCATCCGAGNACCGATTATATAGATATCGTCAAAATTGAATTTCGGAATACTGATATTGTTACAAGTCACCAGGAGCGCATCCGAATTCGTGACAAATGTAGGTATTTTTTAAATAAACGAGCTGAATTTTAATTCTTAATATATCTACAATACTTTAAAAANTTCGTGACAAATGTAGGTATTTTTTAAATAAACGAGCTGAATTTTAATTCTTAAT
The DNA here is from genome assembly GCA_002778355.1 of Clitarchus hookeri. Taxonomy (NCBI): domain Eukaryota; kingdom Metazoa; phylum Arthropoda; class Insecta; order Phasmatodea; family Phasmatidae; genus Clitarchus; species Clitarchus hookeri. The sequence goes on from NQII01005373.1 coordinate 130,978, forward strand.
ATATCTACAATACTTTAAAAATACAAACAACAATTATCTACAATTTAAAACTATCTATCTATATTATTAAAACTTATCAATCTCGACGAGCGCAATGTTTAAAGCCAATCTATCTATTTGTTTTAATATCACTGATTACTTAATTATTGCTTAACTTTAATTATAGTTGAATGCCGCCATCCCATTTCTGACACCTATGTTACAAGACGCCATGGACGTATCCGAGATTTTGATCGATGGAGGTTTTAATCAAAATAAACGAACTAAATTTGAATTTAATTTGTTTTAATGCAAAAAAAAATATCCACGCTGATATTTTCACAAAACGTAACTACCTATATCCACTATTTCTCTTGTTCTCATTGAGCGCAATATTTAATGTCTGTCTCAATTTTAGTGAAAGTGCTTATCACTCNATCCACTATTTCTCTTGTTCTCATTGAGCGCAATATTTAATGTCTGTCTCAATTTTAGTGAAAGTGCTTATCACTCTCTCTGTTTTGGTTAAAGTCATTTAATTCACACTCACTATTAACACATATTCAATCTGATCTGTTATTCGACATCATTGTGAAAGTCTGTCACTCCAGCATCCATTTCAATAGTCCCACCCGTCAATCTCACTCTTCACTGTACCGATGCTCGGAGTCCACAGACTTCACTCCCGCTGGTCACTCTCGTCGCTACGCTGACTCGTCGCTTAGCCTTTTTTTCGCACACCTGGCTCTTAAGAGTCATCTTTACCTTGTTGACTAGCGTGTTTAGAAATCAGTGACTGGTTAAGAAGACAGACTCCCTTATGCTGTTATAGCACTAAGTGCGTTTGTCTCGGGGCCAAGCTGCTGCAGCACGCATTAGTAACGGTTTGACGAGGGTTGGCAGGTCAACTACATGCTAGCCCCATTCTGAGATCTCGGGATTCTGACAATTTTTCTCTCTTTCAAGTGTTCACTGACAACACATCGCTTGAATGAATGTCTATGTAAAATCATGTCATACCTCACACAATTAAGTAATAATCACTTAATTAAGGCCGTCGTCTATCAGCAATTAACTCTGAAGTTTTCTTTGTAAGCAGCAGTCATTTATCAACAAACTGAACGTAAAATACTAAGCATAATTTAAAATTAAGGATGATTATGCTATCAAATTGCAAATGTTTGGTTAACATTTTCGAATATTTATGAATTGAAAAAATTCCCAACAAACTTGTGACTTCAAAAATGTTATTTAATTGACAGTATAGAATAAAAATGGTTTACCTAAGTTTTTTTTTAACAAATCATATTTTTTTNAATACTAAGCATAATTTAAAATTAAGGATGATTATGCAATCAAATTGCAAATGTTTGGTTAACATTTTCGAATATTAATGAATTGAAAAAATTCCCAACAAACTTGTGACTTAAAAAATGTTATTTAATTGACAGTATAGAATAAAAATGGTTTACCTAAGTTTTTTT